>JAQPPZ010008382.1:0-161520 GCA_028583015.1 Wollemia nobilis
GAGATGATTACTAGGCAAAGTGTCTAAGTGTGCCAAATTGCTTCTTGACCTCACAAAATTGCTATGAAAGTGGTTAAGACCACTGTTTGACCTCTAAGGGCTGCCCCTGGGGCTGTGTTTGTCAAAGCGATCAGTGTTTACAGTCACGTAATCGGATTGGTGCTATTTTGGTGTCTACATATACAAGTAATTCTAAATGACCTAAGGTGGTTGACAAGATCTTCCTTCCCTTTATACATTTGAAACTTAGGAGTTCTAAAATTGGGAGGGAAATTATGACTATCTACAAAAGGATATATGAGTTGGTTGCACATATCATCAAAATATTATTTTTTACTGCAACAAAACCTTTGAATGATGACCATTTGTTGTTTCAATAACTCTAGTTAAGAGCTTAATTTGAAATATAATTTGATGGTATAAAAGGTATTTGTTGAGATATAGGAGGAATTTAATAATTAATATAACAAGAAGGTTGATACTCTTAGGTGTTTGATGTTGAAGATAAAATTATATTAGTTTTCCCCAAGGTATTTTAGATGAAAGTATGAGAAATTGTGATATTAGAAATTTGAGTGAAACCTATACTCATACTTACAATATTAGAATAAATGTTGTTGACATGAGAATTAAATGTTGGAGCACTTGATAATACATCCTGATGAGGAGTGTAGCTTGCATTCACTTGTTGAAATATAACACAACTTACATTGCCCTATAATGGTTATTCAAGATGAGGAAAAGACGATTTATAATAGTACTTGTGATTGGATGAATACCCTTGGATGATGGCCATTTGTTGTTTTAACAACTCTTTAAGTTTGGAGTTAAGACGAAATAGGAGTTGATGCAATAAAATTCATGTTCTAAGAGACAAGAGGAATTTGATAATTGATATAAGGAGGTTGATACACTTGGGTTTATGATATTGAATATGGAATCATATGATTTATCCCTAAGGTATTTGAGATGAAAGGATTAGAAGATGAAGAATGAGAGATCATGAGATTGGGATTTTGAGTGAAACCTATACTTGTGCTTATGAGACTAGAATTAAGCTTGTTGATATGAGAATTAGAATTTTGGGAACTTGATAGTACATCCTGATGAGAATTCTAACTTGTGTTCACTTGTTGAGATATAGAACAACTTAAATTTCCCTATAATAGTTTTTTAATAGCAAGAAAAAATGAGTGATGCCCTAAACAAGGCAATGGTTTTTCTTATAGACTCCATAGAAGTAGTGATGATAGAAGGATTTGAATCAATGAAATTAGAATTTGATGCATTAAGGTTTGTACTTAAAAACACCAAGGATGGATCCAATTTATTTAAAGGTAAAGTGTTTGAGGTAGGTTTTTGGGGATGGTCCATAAGTGAACCTTCCCTTATAGATATGTCTCAAGTAACTTGAACTTCCCTAAGAAATGACTATATAAAATCCCTATGCTTATATAATAATTAATCCATGTGATATATGGATTGGAAAACCACCCTTCATTATTCATCATGAATAAGGATTTGAGAATCCAAAGGTGTAGAAACCTCCTCTTATTCCTTGAATTTGGGGATATCAAAGGATATTTCATCATCATAATCTTCCATCAGAGGTTTAGGGTTAATGGCCAATTGATGAGTAGAGATATAGGTTAAGTAACATCTCTTGGCTATGGGTTTGGAAGGAAAGTTAAAATAATTAAGTTTTAAAGTTTATAGAGTTGATTAAATAAGAAAGAGGATGTTTTAGCAACCTTATATCTCTTTTCCTTGATATACCAAATCTGATCTATATACCTCACGGAAATTTCTATATACCAAATGTTCCTATACACCTAACTCCTCTCTATATACCCATCGATACATGAGAGAAAGCCAATACATGGGTTGCCAATGATACATGGAAGTGACTACTTGGATACATGGCCAAGATGGTATGTGAGGGGTAATAGTATACCTCCTTATTACTTCCACTAGCCCACTATATTATACTCCTTACTAGGTTTAAGTATGGATGAGACCCTATGTTCAAGGCTAGAGGCCTAAGCTCATTAAATACCTAATATAGCCTAGTATCTTGTCTAATAATTTCTTAAAGGACCATAAAGACCCTTACTAGGACTAGAAATTGATTATATTATTGTTATCTAGATTTAATATGATACAATCTAAACAAGCAATATTAAGTGATCTTGATTAATATTTGATAAGTTTTAGCTTTATTAAAGCTTAGCTTGGTCAAAGAAGATCTTGGGACCTGTAGTGTTGTAAATAATGGGTTTACCAAAATATGAGATGAACAAAGAGATTGTGAAGGGCCTCTTGGGGGATTTATTTTTTTTTCTCCCTCTCTCACCTTGAGGATAGGAGTAGTTAATTAGCTTAGAGATTATATTTGATGGATTTTAACTGAGCTTAACACTAATTTAGGTATAATGCAACATACAAATATAACAAGGCCTAAATTTAAAATGCTTTTGATATTTGATAATGAAGTAAATAGTAATTTTATTTTGAAGTCAACGGTGAAAGAGAATGTAATAAAAAAATTCTATGTTTGGCTACATGCAATTTTGATTTAATGCTAAAGCTTGAAGATTTAATTGGTCCCCTAAACAATTAAAGCTAAAATAGTTATTTCTTTCCATTTTGCTTGTTTTTTCAAATAAATAGAAGTAGAAGTTAATCTAATTACACAAAAAACAACATTAATTCTTATATGCTTTAATAAATAGGAAACTAAAATATAAAAACCTCTATTTTCCATACAGGAAAAAGTGCTTCTAGTCCATAGAAGTGTTATCATTGCTTTCATCTATCGATAGCACTTTTGTTTTCCTAAAAAATAAATTGAAAAGATTGGATTAGCAACAAAGGGACCTATATGAGCTAGAAGATAATGTTGAACTTACTTGATCAATAATTAGTCCCGTGTTTAGATATATGTAAAAATGACAAGAATAATAAATACATGAAATAAATATTCCATAGCAATAGTGCCATAGGATTGGAATAGTGCTAATGGCTCTTTTTCTAGTAAATGGGTTTTTTGCTCTATATAAACTAGAGAGTGATAGTGTTGATGGAAATTTTTCTAGTAAATGGTGCTCTTGATTTATATAAAATAGAGAGTGATAGTACCACCAAACCTATAATCCAATAACATTTTTTTATTTAGACAACAACAAAGAAATATTAGATGCAATATAAGCCAACTTAATGATTTAATAGATGAAGGTATTTGGATAGGGAGTATGGAGACTCTATTAAGTGACAAAAGACAAAAAAATACTTTTTAAACTAAAGATTAAAATAATAAAATGATATTCTAACTAGATGCAACTACAATATGCAAAACTATTTAACATGCAAAAATATTAAAGCTTAAAGCTACAAGCCAAAAAATAGTGTTGAGAACAAATAAGGGGAAAGAGCACAAGTTATTTTTACCTTATTTGTAGAAACTTGTTGAAATATTGCTAGCTTGCTTGTGCATACCTAGATGCTTGAGCTTAGATGATTTAATGTTTGAGAGAGAATTTGGATACTTGAAAGAGCCTAGGTGCTTGAAGATTGAGTGCCTTGATCACTTGCAAGAGAGCTTGGATGCTTGAAGGATGATATTCACAAGATTATGATAATATTTTGGAATAACCTTGCCATGCAAAAAGAATTCCTATGATTCTAAAATGATTTTGGTAGAGGTCCGAGGTGTAGACCAATTGGTTCATCCAAACCCCATAAGGGGGGCAGAGGTCCAAGGTTCAAATCTCGGGCCTCGTCGGACTGAACACTTGTCCCTTTCCTAGTGCTTTCAACGACGTAAAAGGTTTAAAATGATTGTGGCATGGTGGTTATAGGGGCAGACTGCATGAAGATTTGTGTGGCGGCTTCTGGGGTGGACAACGCAGAATACGATGGCGACTATAAAAAGTTGGACAGCCTGCCCGGATTCGTGGCGGCTACCGATTCCACCATGTAAATTAAAAAAAAAAAATGATTTTGGTAGAATTTTGCTACTCTAAAACTCTTGTTGAATTGGTCATCCCAAGTGCTAGTTTTATAAGAAGCCATGGTTCCATTGAGGAAGGATTGCATTGAGGGTGATATAATTATAGATTATAAGATTTTAAAATGAGATAAAGATGCAATTAATAGAGGAATATTGAAAATATGAAATATTAGATTTCTATTAGGAGCTATGAATCACACCTTAGGGATACAATCCATTAATGGTGAGTGACTTGTAAGGTACCAAAAGTCTTTATTTATTTTTTAGATCATGATATATATAAGTGATGGTATGGAAAAAGCATTGGTAGTGCTTTCATGATGGTGTTGTTACCATCATGACTATTGGAGGTCAAACTTAGGTGGAAAAGATCAAAGACAAATTTTAGCAAAAGCATATTTAAGATTTTGAAAGTGCCATATTTAAGATTTTGTTACTATCTAGTTGATGAAGGGATTGGAGAACTTTAATATTAGCTCAACACTCAAAATAAGTTGTCTACAATAGGGTAGTAGGATTGAAGGTGCAAGCACTTAGTCTCATTAATGTAGGATTTTTTATCCTCTTCACATTGAGTTATGGATTGGATGTGGAGCTCTCTTGGGGGTAGAGGTAGTTGTCCCTATCTCACTTTATAAATTGTGGGGTTAGCTATCACTCTTGATTTCTAACTTTTGGGGGGTAGTTGACCATATCTTGATTTCTAACCTATGGGGGTACCCTCCTAGTTTCTAACTTGTGGAAGTATTTGGAACTCTTGCTTTATAACTAGCATATTCCTATAATAAAATTTTGTTCCACATAGTACCTCTTTTATGTTTCAAAATGGGTGGGCCCTATCTCACTTTCTAAGCTATGGGCATAGTTAGATCTCTAAATTTCTAATTGTAGGGGGTAGTTGGCCCTCTCTCACTTTCTAACATTTGGGACCTAACTTGTTGGGGTAATTGGTGTTCTTGCTTTTTAACTAGCTTACTCTTATGATGGAATTTTGTTCCACATTATTACATTTTTTTTGTTTCTATATGGGTATAAAATGGATAATGAATTCAATAAATTTATGTATTGTTTGTAATTGATTAATTTCTTACCTATGGGGTTATTTGATCCTCTTGCTTTATATCCTATGGAGGTAGTTTGTTATCTCTCATTTTCTAACCTATGGGGGTATTCTCTTGATTTCTAACCTATGGGGTTGGTTGTACCTCTCACTTTCTATCTTCCATATACCTATGATATAATTTTTTCCACATTAATACCTCTTCTATATTTCTAAATGGGTGTATAATATACAATAACTTCCATAAAATTATGAAGTGTTTGTAATCGGTTAAAACATGATGCACAATGAATTTAAAATGATGTTGTATAAATTGATATACTTAATAAGTATATTTTTATTTGGATGTACAATTATGTAAAGAGAATTCAATGTAAGGTCTTGTAAGTCAACATACTATACTAGAACATATGTGGGAATTCTTACTAGTATTATCATCAAGTTGTGGCAAGTGTGTGGGGTTCTCTTCTATCTAACATGTGGGGATAGTTTGTAGCATAGGGGTGCAGTATTCCTAGAGGGAGAGGTGATTTAGAAGGTGTGGAAATGATTCCCAAGGTTTTGGAACAATCTTGCCCAAATCGTACAAGGTGTACGATTTGCTTTGTACGACTTGTCAATCTTGCAAAACTGCTTGTACGATCACCAAATCGTACAGTTGTATGATCCAAATCATACAAAATTGTAGCTTGTACGATTTTCCACTTAGTCAATTCACCAAAAATGGTTTTGCAACCCAAATCGATCAGTTTTGTAATCGATTTCTCTGAAACACCAAAATTTCCATAAATGGCAAGTTTTATCATGCAAGTTTACTTCCAAATTAGGCAAACGATCATTTGTACGATCTGGGGGTCAGGTTGTACGATTTGCATAAACCCTTGCTGAATACTTCATTCACTGATTTGGCAATTTACACCACAGATCTCTTCAGGACAAGTTTTGGGATGATTTCCTATTGCAACTGTTAACTTTCCTTCCAACATGCAAACCCTAATTCAATAGCATTGAATTATTATCATCACCAACATTTCTAGAAATTGTACAACTGACATATGACATCTCTGTACAGCCATAATTCATCATGCAATCATTCCTCACTCTCACATCAGGGTCGTAGGAACATCAAAAGCCATTTCCATTGTAATTCCATCAATCTAACATAGCAATTTAGTCATTCAACACAAAATCTGCAACATGCAATAATAACAACACAATGGAATTCACAATAGCCTAGAATCAAAGAGGTTTTGTTGATATATTCATATTATAGATATTCCTGTACAATACATCCATCATTACTGATCACAATAGCCATAGACATCAACAATGGACATCAACAATGAATACACAATAATGAATTCCTACCATGAACAATCTAGAATTATAAAAGAACAAAAAACCTAAAAAATTGAATGGGGGGCTATATAATGCATGCCTAGGCCATTCCAAAGTGGTTCCTGAGACATCACATTACTTACAACTGCCATCCCGAATTATCTCAAAATAATTAATTACAAGGTTTTACTAAGTCTAATTTGATTTTTATCAAATTCATCCCAAATGCACATTTCACCTAATTTCATTGACATTTCAAGTTGTACATTTGCAACCTTGTACATTTACACCTACTTGTACATTTTGACCACTTGTACATTTTAATCAAAATTGACAAAACTGAGCAAAATTATGCAAATCCAAAAATCATTTCTTCTTCTTCTAGGAGGTGGATTTGCTGCCTACATCTACCCTCCCTTTAAATCATTCAGTGTCCTCATTGACTCAGTATTCTTGGTCTTGGTCGATGAATCTTGTTGGTACTCATCAAGTTGAATATGAAGAGCAACATGCTCATCCTTCAATCGAGTTGCATAGTTACTGACTTCCAGGGCTTTTAACCCATATGCATTGGCCTTCTCTTTTATAGTAGCCAAAAGTTCAGCTAGCTCCTTCTCTCACTTGGATGCTCCCTTGCATAACTTCTCAATCAATAATTCTTTTATTCTAGATGCTACGATTAACTCCTCATTTTTTTGCAATAACCTATAGATTCTAGTGAATATCAACTTCACAAGCAAAAATGTGCTCATCCTTAACCCGTAATTGTACCTTATGATCCATGATCATCTCATTATAATGCTTGGCATCTGTGTCCATCTCTATAATCTTGTAGTCTTTCACTTGTAGTTGCTCTACAACCTCCTTCAACTGGTCTGCTTGTTTGGCCAATTGTTCATTTTATGCTACTAATTGTGCTTCTAACTACTTCACATGCTCTTCTACTTGCTAAATCACATGCTACTTTTCCTCCTCCTATGAGCGTAGCTTATCTTCATAAGCTTGCTTGATGTCATTCCATTCTACTTCTACCTTCTTCAATATTTCCTCGACCTCAATCTTACTATGTACTAGTTCTTCTTCCATTGCAACCATTTCTTTTTGAGTAGCCTCTACTTCTTCCCTTTGTGCTTCCTTGGCTTGATAAATCTATTCAAGACCCAAGCTAAGCCACTCGATCCAATATGTCAAGAAATTTAATTTCCTTAAGGTGAAGGCCAATTCTAAAGGTACTCTTCAAAATTTTATACTCGGTGTATTCAATGGATAAGTCTGACATGTTGCCCTATCCAAGTACATGTGTGGATACTCATGGTAATTTGTCTTCACTCCCTTTGGTAAATCATCTCTTCCTAACATCATAGTTACCTCTCCCCTAGGTAACAACCATGGGTGTTGTGCATGAATCTATGCTATCTTCTTGGTACGATCTTTATTGCACACCCACTCCACAATCTTCTCCAATTCAGTGAAGGTTTGCTCCCTCCACTGTTTCAACTGTCCAATGCTACCAATACAAAATTGCAACCTAGCACTAGTGAACATTTCACTAGCTTGTTGGAAGAAGTGCTCCACTTGTCCATCTGTGTCATCTCCATCATTTCCCAGAGTACCAAACTGAGGTACTTCAAACAAGAAGCTTGTATGAAGCCTCACATCCTTCTCCTATGGTGGATTTGTTCTTCCTCTTCCTCTTCTTATGGATTTGAACTTCCTCCAACTTCCTTTGATCGCACTAGATGCATTCTCTTCTTGTAGCGGAATGTGTGCTACTATCTTATTCATCACTTCTTCTTCAAGTGATCTGATCTCCTCAACATTGATGATCTCCTGTAGAGATTTTTGCTCTATTACTGGTGCTTGGACTTCCTCTTGTGGGTTAGGTAAGTCCTCCTATTGTATTTTTGCCAACCCTTCATCTTGTGGGTTCGGTTGCACTCCCCTTAGTGCTGCAACTATCAAATTTGGATCAAACTCTTCTAGTGGTGGTTGCATGCTTACCTGCTCCTATTGATTGTTGTCCCCTCACATCAAAATATTTATCTGAGGCTTCTTCTTCCCCTTGGATTCATCAAATGGAACTTCCACCACTACTTTTGCTTTTAGGGTTGGTGGTACCATTGTTCTTCCTACCAAATATTTGGATGAATCTAAAAAATTAAAATCCATGGTCTAAAGCAATGTCAGAGATCCCATTACTCCTCCCACTTCTTCCATACCAGGTATATTAAAATTTAGAAAATCCAACCCTTTCAAGTCTGAGTGCCCTTCCTCTAGATTAACTGGCATAGGCTCAGGTTGCTCTTTCTACATGAGATTCTTCACATTCATCTATCTCTCCCATTGCCTACGTGTTCAAATTTGTACAAGATTGGATTGTCATTCTACTATCTCCTCCTCTTCACAAGATGGTGGTTGCTCCTACAGTTATTGGTCCAGTGCCTATTGTTCCAAGGTAGGTTCCAACTATCTTCATCTTTTCCTCCTAGGATGAACATCCTCATCAGATGCAATCTCAACCTCTTCCTACATCGAAGGTATTATCTACTTTGCAGCTTTCTTCACCTTAGATTTCTCTAGAGTCACCTTCGATAGAGGTATAGTCTTTGCCCATCACAGTATGGTAGGTTGATCTAACAATAATTCCCGAGGTTGTGTCCTACCAGGAAAAGAAATGCCCATTCTAGATACTACATCTAACAAAAGAGCAATGGCATGAAAATTCATGGTAAAGGTCTTTCTCCTGGTTGTCAATAACTTTTGAATTCATTGCTCCAAATAGGTTCCCCAATCATACTTCACCCCCTTGGAGATACCTTCCACATACTATGCCATCCAGATCGGCATCTTAGAAGCCCATGATTCTCCTGACAAGCGAGCCATGACAATATTCATTGCACATGCCAATTCATCATTCTTCAACTAACTCTACTTGATTCCATGACTTCCAAAACCAGAAATCTTAGCTACAATAGGTGACTTCACAGTTGTGAGTGTCGTAATCAACCTGTGAGCCTCAATTTGATCCACCATCTTCTTCACAACCAAAATTCCCTCCTTGGGCAATCTGAATGTTCTTCAAAATACCTCCACCAAAAACTCCACCTTAATGTGTCGATTACCTACTCTCACAAAGGTGCGATTATCAATAGGTTCATATGACTGAACAATTTGTAACAAGTATTCATTGAAGAATACTTTATCCTGTGGTGGGATTTGCGCGATGATGCTCACTCTAGCCTTCTTCAATGTAAGCTTCAATGGATGCTTGTCCTCATTCTTGTCCCACCATTTCTAACAAAAATCTATTGTCAGTTGTCCAAAAGTGATATCATTGATATCCACTTGCTCTTCTTCTGCTTCACTGAGCAACTCATCCTATTTTTTTGGGGTAGCTTCCCGATGAATTTCACTATGAAGCTCCCATCAGTGTGCCCTTGGTGGCTCCATATCCTCTCTTTGAAATTGTAGTGGTGCACTACCTCTACCACCATGCCAATATCTCTAACCTCTCCATGGCCTATACCCTCTCCCTCTCCAAGGATGATTACCACGCCTCCCATGTGACTAAAATTGTCACCCTTGGTCTTGAATGGGGTAAACTATGTTAGATCGCTTGGGCCATGAATCTTGTTGGTGTAGTGGTCCTAGTGATATTTCCACCCTAGTTGCTACAATGCGATCAAAATGAGCTTGGAACTCTCACCTGGAGCTCATGCTTCTACCATAATCGAGTTGAAACCACGTTCGCACAATCTTTGGTCAACTTGGCAAATTAGGACAACTCAGCACAAACAACTCCAAAATCTATACAACTACTTCCAAAATGTATAAAGACTACTATAAATCATACAATACCTCTACCAATCATACATGTACATTTTGAAATCGTACAATCAACTACCAATTCGTACAACTCTACCCAAAATCGTTCAACTGCACCCGATTCCATACAACTTCACCAAATCGTACAATTGGAGCTCTAAATCATACAATATCACCTAAAAATCATACAAGCAACCCAAAAATCATACAAGGGCATCTCCATTTTCCATACACTACATCAAAATCCGTACAACTACAAAACAATTTGTATGATTACCTTCAAATTGCACAAATCGGGTCCTCGAAAGCCCTAAAATTGTACAATCTATCCCAAAATCATACAATCACACCTCCAAATCATAAAAACAACCCTAGAAAACTTCACTTGGCTAAAAACACATGTTTTTATCAAACTAGTATGATTTTTGGAATACCCATTTGCCAAAAGTGTGCAATCTTCCTTTTCGATGCAATTTCGATGCAATTGTGCAATTTCTCCTTCAATCGGTGCAATTTCTCTCCAAGATGAATTTTTTGGATAATATGGCAATATTGTACGACCATAATTTTATGATTTTCCACACATGCAAAGTCACAAAAATATCCCTTTACTTTTATGGTTGATTTCCTGCACTAGGGTTTATCATTTTACCTCCTTTGTTTCCAACAATTCCCTCACTTCAACTATTTTTAGAAAATCAAACCCTAGCCATGATTTTTCTGAAATAAGGGTTTCCTTTAGTACCTCCCTACTTCAAAACCTTGTTTTTTACAACAAATTTTCTCCACCTACAACACAATCTCTGAAATTAACTCAACTTTTCTGAAGTAAAACCCTGTGTTGGCTGCTTTTTCCCAATCTGGTTTGCTTTTTCGAAAACAAAAATTCTTATGGTGCAAATATAAAATGGGTCATGAAATATTGTAGCAAGTGGTGAATTTCAAATACCCATATGGAAAAATTTCTTCAGTTACACCCTTTTTGCTTTCGAATTCTCCGAATTCCAGTGTTGCATGTGTACGATTTGCAAACGGGTAAAAGAATTTATGCATGGCACCTTGCTTTTTATAATTTTTGAAACCCTAACATCTCATTGCATGAAATTTTACCACCTTAACCTCCTTTGCATGTAAATTTATCCTTTTGTATGGATGATTGACAACTCATCTTCCTTTGTGCATGTGATTTTATCTTTTTCTCACTTTTGTCCTTTCTTTGCCCTTTTTAATTTTTTTCTTTTCTTTTTATTTTTCTTTTCAAAAGGGGTCACCATTTCCAGTTTTCAACCATCTTCCATCCTAATTGTATCCTGAGGGATTTTCACAATTAATATAATTTTATATTATTTATATATATCCTATCAACTTACCATCATAGAAATCGTACATTGACATTCACTTGTACGATCCCTTCAGTTGACTCGTCAGTTGGGGGTCCCACTTCTACATTACGAGTAATCACATCATTAGGTGCCAACAGATCATTTGAATGATCCATTCCTACTTGTGAGGTTGTATAATTTACTATCCTCTCATTGCCATGTGTACAATTTGGGATTGTACAATTACAAGCTGTAGGACTTCCTATTGGCAACACTTCATTTCATCATTCAAGTGATTGATCATGAGGTAGGGGTGCTCTTACTACTCTACTATCATTTGAGTGACTCCTCCACCTATCTCCTCAGATCAAATCAGCTTCCAAACTTGGTGAATGAATCCTTTGTCATCCTTGACTTCCTTCATCTACAAAGCGCACTCTTCCCCTACTAGCAAGTCCTCTTCCTTGCATATGTCTTCCATGACCTAGTCCTCTCGACATAGGACCTCTTCGAACATTAAATGGGACTTCTCTTCCTTAAAGCAATCCTCTTCCAGCTTCAATTCTTCTTGGTCCTTGTCAGATCAATGGTGGTCATCCAAGTGGGTATCTTCCTATAAGGTTTGATACATACCCTCTCAACCAGGGGATACCTTGCAGATTCCTAGTCCAATTTAAATAGGCCAATGGTGTATCTCTTGACCATCTAGGAGTAGGAGGTTGGATCCTCCCTCATCCTCTACCTCCTCTAGGTGAGACATCCCAATTACTCCTTCCAATATTTAGTGGATGTACTCCTCCTCCATGACCTTGTTGCTACCTTGGGGGTCCTTGTTGGTTCATTCCTCCCCTTTCTTGAGTACCAGGAGTTATATCCACCAATTCTATGTTGGCCAAGTGGCCTTCATTTCTTTGCACTCTAGGTGACAACTATCGTAGTGCTCATATTCAATGATCTACATGTGATAACCGATGTGTCCATCATATTTCCTCAAAGTATCATTATGGAGATAAGGTTGCTAGGGTTTCCCTATATGCTTTTGAAAATTTAGACTCAGAACTAGAATCATTACGATCATCATCCCTTTGTTCTGACCAATCTATTGGTAAATTCATTATCCTTTGAAGTCTTCTCACTTCCCTTCTTTGTCATCTCAGCTATCGATAGGCTATTGCATAGGTCTCAAGGTCAAGATGAGCATGAGGTTCCTATGGTTGCCTTAAGAAGTCATCACCACTACTATCTAGACTATCATCTCTTACTAACCAAGGCATACCTCCATCACTAGATTCGCTTGAATCCTCGTGTACATTACCTTGTGGTTCAGGTGATGTAATATCTTCTTCGATTTCTTACCAAACTATCTCTACAACTTCTTCTATTATTGGTGGGTCATTCATCATACCATGTGGTGTTATCTATAGTCCTCTTCCCTCACTAGTGCTTGCACCCTCATGGTGTGTACCACTTACTTGTGGTGTCACCTCATGTTCATCTCCTCTGACTTCTAATTCTCATAACCTAGCTATCCTTTGCTCATCCAACCTTTGCATCATCTCATCCAAATCTTGGATAGTTTATTCATGGAGTCTTGTAGTATGACCTTGCAATATTTCATACTCCTCTTGCAATTGTTGGATCTGATATCACATCCTTTGCTACAATAATCCTATCTAAGCTAACAGAGTAAGTTCGATGAGCTCTTCATCCATGGTTTCATTTTTGTTCCTCTCTGGAACTTCCATATCAAAGGTATCCATCCTATCTTTATATCATACCATTAGTCGTATCCTTCACCGACCTTCTATTTGTTGAGGTAGTTCTCTACACTCCAACTATGGGTACACAATTCCCTATTCTAATTGGGTTGCTAATGGTACTACTTCTTGGTTCCTTCTCTCATTTGGAGGAATCCATTCTTCATCTTCTTCTTCAATCCATTCAGTCCCATCTGCGAACCTTACATGTACTCGCATCCTTCTTCTCTCACCGGGTCGAGGTACCAATTCTTGTTGTTCGATGATTGGCCTTGTCTCCTCCCCTTCTGCAAATAGGCGTGCAAGTCCCATGTCAGGGTCCTCCCGTAATGGACCTTGAGTTCTTCTCTGTGGTTCATCAGACTGAGCTTCCTCCCTTCGTCTTCTTTCAATTTCCTCTAAATAAATAAATAGACACTACACTTTATAAGGCTTCAAATTTGAGCCATTCATAGTGTTAAGCACCTCAATTCCATTCAAATTTTGTAGTTTGACTACCCCATTATCCATCACTTCCACAACTCAAAAGGGACCAAGCCACAAAGTCTTCAACTTCCCTGGCTTGATTTCCCATTTCCCATTAAATTTTAGAACTAAATCACCTTGCTTAAGTTCTAATTTTTAAAGGTGCTTATCATGCCATAACTTCCTTCTCTTATAGACCACTTCGATCACCCACTATGCCATGACTCTTCTCTCATCCAACTTGATTAGTGCCACTAGTATTTCCTCTAGACTTTCTTGGTCACCTAAGCGATGCTCCACAACTACCCACAAACTTGGTACCAAGAACTCCACTAGCACTACTACCTCCTGACCATACATTAACTGAAATGGTGTATGGTCTATCATTGGTTTAAAGGTGGTTTGATATACCCAAAGAATAGATGGTAACCTTTCCTCCCAATCTGCTCCTTCTATCCCACAGGTTTTGTACAAGGTTGACACTAGGACTTTGTTAGTTGCCTCCACCTACCCATTGGCTCTAGGGTAATATGGACTAGACAAAGAATGCAAAATCCTAAAATCAGTCATCAACTTTTTGATAATCTCATTCACAAAGTTTCCTCCCCGATCACTTGTTATTTGTAGTGGAATACCGAATCTTGTAATCACTTGTTCATACAAGAATCGAGTTGTACTCTTTGTCGTGTTATCTGGTAGCACTCTTGCTTCGACCCATTTTGTTAGGTATTCAGTAGCTACCATGATGTATCGACATTTCTACCTATGGGTAGTTTTTAATGGTCCAACAAAGTCCAACCCCCATATTTCAAATAACTCCTAGGGTTGCGATGGATGCAAGGGCATAAAGTCTCATCGTACTAGTTTCCTTGCTCTTTGGCAAGTATCACATGCTCGTACATATTCTTTTGCATCATTGTACAATATGGGCCACCATAATCCTGCTAATAGTACTTTTTGAGTAGTGGCATCTAGCCCCATGTGTCCTCCTACCAAACCTTCATGAGCTTCTCTCAATGTCACTTTAACTTCCTCATCCATCACACATCTTCGTAGGATACCATCAACACCCATTTTGTACAACAATCCAACTATCAACTAAAAAGGTGTTGACTTCATGATTACCTTCTTCTTTTCTATTATTGTCAAATCTTGTGGCAACTCACCTATGGATAAGTATTGACCAATCAACTTGTACCAAGATGGAACAATATTAATTGCAAATAACTATGCATCAAGGAATTCATCTAGAATCCCCATCCCTATAGGCTCTCCTGATCATATTCAAGATAACTGATCTGCAATCACATGCTTCTTACTAAGTCAAACTACTACTCAAAATACGAATTCTTGTAAAGTGATGAGCCACCTACTAACCCATCCTTGTATGACTGGCTTATTTATCAAGTACAACAAAGCCTGATGATCTACGTAGAAAGAAAAAGGGTTTACCAATAGGTAATGCCTAAATTTTTGTATAACATATACCATCCCTAAAGCTTCTCGCTTCATTGTACTGTAATTCCTCTCCACTCGTGACAATAGGTGACTTGCAAAAAAGATAGGTTGATCTAGCCTAAACTATCCTTCTTGAGCTAATGCACATCCAATCACAAAGTTTGAGGTATCAATATGGACATGGAATTCCTTATCCCAATTAGGGAACACCAAAATGGGACTACTGACAAGTTTAGCTTTCAATTCTTCAAAATCTCCTTGGTGCTCCTCCATCCATCTGAAAGGAATATTCTTCTTAGTCAAAGAATCCAATGGGTAGGACACATGTGCATAGTTCCTGATGAACCTTCGATAGTATCCCATGGATCCAAGGAAGGTTTTTAATGAGCTCACATCATATGGCTCCTCCATGTGTAATATAACACGAATTTTATCAAGATCAGTCTTCAACCCTTCACTACACACTATATGTCCTAAAAGTTTCCCATAAGGTACCATCAAAAAAACATTTTCCTAGATTTAGGGAGATTTGTGCATTCCTACACCTGCTCATACATTCACTGAGACCAGGTAGATGGTCCTTGATCTTACCATAAATGGACCAATCATCCAAAAATACCTTGAAGTTCCCTATTGCCAATTGATCAAAGATGTACAGAATAATGCGCTGAAATGTGGCTGGGGTGTTACATAGCCCAAATGGCATTTAGTTGTATGCATAGATGCCATTTTCCATAATAAATGTGGTCTTCAACTTATCTTCCTTGGCTATACTTATCTGATTGTACCTAGAAAACCCATCCAAGAATGAATAAATTTCATGTCCTGCGACCTCTTCCAGAATGGAGTCTGTGAAAGGAATTGGGAAGGGATCTTTGATCATCACTACATTCAAACTCCTAAAATCCATGCATATTCAGATCTTATCCACTTCCTTCTTTAGGGTGACCACAATAGGGGAAACCTAGTCACTAGTAGTGACTCTGAAAATGATGCCTGCATCTAGCATCTTTTCTATTTTTACATTCACCAATGCGACATACTTGGGGTTCATCCTATAAGGTCTTCTTCTCACTGGATGTGCCCCAGGCATTTGTGGACACATAATTTTGGTGGTATACCTTTTAGGTCCTTATACGCCCAAGCAAATACATCCTTGTACTCCAAGAATATCTTGAAAGCTATCGCTTTCAATATTGGGTCCCAATCATCGCCATAGTGGATCATTCTAGGTTCTTCCTCTATTCCTAGATTTACATCCACTATCCAAGGTCCTTCATACTTAATGTTCCTAGGATCTATTACCACATTTTCCACATTCATTGGATGCACTAGTCTTGCATCGATTTCAGCATCTCCCATAGTATATTCTACAAAACTTTTAGGGAATGTCCATTTTTCCTCTTCTTCTTTCTTTGGTTTAGAGCTGACCTTCATCTCATATTATTTTTTTGTGGTCTCCTATATATTAATACAGAGGTAGGTGGGCTGAAAAACCTCGTACTCCTCCATATTCCAATGAAGGAGTTCACTATCAGATCAAGCTTCATCTTCACTATAGTCATCTAGGTACAACATCCCTTCTTCATTAGGCTCATAATCCTCTTCACCAGAAGAACTGCCTGACTCATCGGTCATGGCCACATCCTCACTGATCCTCTGGTTATTCAAGTTGATCATGTATTTATGTTGTCCTTTCTTGAAGGTGATCTGGTCCTTTCCCCAATTGTGATTAACTTTGGCTATTCGTAGCCATCCTCTTCCTAACAAAGCATCATATGTCGACTTTTGCATGGTAATCACAATGAAATCCAAGATGAATTCTTGGTCAGCTATTATAACTTGTTGTGTTGTCAAGACACCCTTTGTCTCAATACCATACTGGTCAGCACCATACAATCAGAAGCTAGGTGCCCATAATGATGGAGCACCAATCTCTTGCCAAGTCTTCTTGGGTAACACATTAACACTGGATCCTCCATCCACAATGACTTGTGTCAACTTGTGCCCCAAGATCTCCATATGGACTAATGTGGGTTTCTTCCCAACATCAATCATCAATATGGTTGGATCCATAAAATAGTCCTTTTGTTCTACTTCCTTGATTGATTGGCTCTGGACTTCCATCACCTTATGAGGTTGTATCTCTTCCACCATCACTTTATGTAATGATGGGATGGCTTCTAACAAACTAGCCACCTTAATCTTGATAGTTGTATTCAGGACTTGTGCTGCCAGATTTTGCACAACTACTTTATCTTCTGATGGCTTCTTTAACTCTTTTTCTTCTACTAGTCTCAATTGCTTTGCTTTTTGTGCTTCTTCCTCAAGTACCCTTTTCACCACTTGCCATCACTTCTTTTCTTTGGCAGGTTTGGGATATTTGTCTTTCTTAGCCTGATTCCTTGTCATGACTAGGACTTCTTTGGTTTCCTCTCTAACTAGAGGTACCTCAATGTCCAAAAATTTCACATTCTACAAGTTACTAGAACTTGCTTGCTTTGGACAATTTATTTCTTTGTGGTTCCCTGGACCACACCATCTACACATGTGTGTAGCATTGGTCTATTGTATTTCTTGTTTTTGGGGTGAAGGACAATTCTTCACAAAATGCCCCCACTCTTGGTAATTGTAGCACTGTATGATTGGTCTTCCTTCCAAATCATACTACAAGTGGCTCTATCCTCCTTACCGGTTGCCTTGGTATTGTCTTCCTCCTCTTTGGTTATTCCTATAACCACCACTGGTAGCTTGCTAGCCACTCCCTTGAGGTTTTGGTTTCTCCTCCTACTCTTGGATTGAGAGAACCTATGGATGCACCTTTGCATTAAATGGATATTGTACCACTTCATGTCCAAGTACATTGCAAATGTGACAATAGTCATTCTGAGGATAAGTCACATTCGTGTGGCCTTCAGACTTACATTTTGTACACCAAATATCCTTCCTATCTTGCTTAAATTTACCTTTCACCTCTTTTATTATCTTATCAAATTCCTTTTAGAATGATTGTACTATCTATTGTATTGTATCATCTTCATCACTATCTGAATCATCACGCTTAGAATGTGATATCATTCCTATGATTGTTTGTTTTGCCTCACTTTCAAAATTATTTGCATTCTCCAAAGCTTCTTCATATGTGGAAGATGGAATTACCTTCATATTCTTCTTATATCTGGGTAGCAACCCATCTACAAACCATCATTTCACCAATACATCTGCTAGAGGTATTTGCATCTTGTCCACCAACTACTTTAGTCGATGATTATATGACTTTACATCTTCATCAACTCTTTGCTTAGTGGTACAAAGTTTAGTTACAATATCTCCATCATCCTTCAAAGGGTGAAACTCCTCAATGAATTCATCCTTCATTGTGTTCTAGGCCTAAAAATTTGGTGTATTTTATCATTTCAAATACCAATCTATGGTGAGTCCTCGTAATGTAGCAGGAAATAGTCACAACCATTCATCTAGTTGGTCCACACCATTTGCTTTCCAAATGGTTATGCATGTCCTGATGTGTCTCATAGGGTCTTCCTTTCCTTCACCCATAAAGGGTGGGCATCTCTACTTCCCTACTCGATTGACTAAGTTAGCCATTACTAGTGGTCCTTCCTCTTCACTTGATGAAGTATCTCCTAGAATCCTTGACTGATTCCTCCTTGTAGGTGACTCACTATGTTGGTCCTCATCGAAAGTGTCTACTTGAGGTATCTTATACTCACCAAATAGTCATCTACCAATATCCTATGCATCTTCACTCTGTGACCTCCTTCACTGGTGTGTAGGTTGTGGCCCTGGTCTTTCCTCCTGAGACCTTGCACGATGTTGCTCTGGTGCCTGACTCCCATCCACCGCACTCCTTTGCAACCTATCTACCACTTTCTTAGGTGTCACCATCCACTCACCTCGACCTCACATAGTTTCCTCATTAACATCTTCACTTACACCAACGTTCTCCTTGACTCTAGGTGCTTCTTGCTCCTCTTCTTCCATTTCGATCAACAATGTATCCAACCTCTCAATATCTCCTTCATTAGATGTCCATACTTGTTCTATCACTAGTTCATGCGTATTGTGTTCAAAACTATTCACATTCACTCTTTGAGCAATTCTCATGCTCCTCCTAACTGGGATATCTTCTCTTTGATCTCATCTCCTACGCCTTTGCACACTTGTGTCTATCATTCACCTCCAATTTAGTACTACTCACAATTTATCACTTTGCAGGATCTTCTCAACTACAACAATTTTGACCCATTTTTAACAAAAATATCAAAGTTTGATAAGGCAATGGTACCAAATGTAGCATAGGGGTGTAGTATTCCTAGAGGGGGAGGTGATTTAGAAGGTGTGGAAATGATTCCCAAGGTTTTGGAATAATCTTACCCAAATCATACAAGGTGTACGATTTGCTTTGTACAACTTGTCAATCTTGTAAAACAATTTGTATGGTGATAAAATCATACAACACTACATCTTGTATGATTTTCCACTTAGTCAATTCACTAAAAATGGTTTTGCAACCCAAATCGATCAGTTTTGTAATCGATTTCTCCGAAACACCAAAATTTCCATAAATGGCAAGTTTTATCATGCAAGTTTACTTCCAAATTAGGTAAACGATCATTTGTACGGTATAGGGGTAAGGTTGTACGATTTGCATAAATCCTTGCTGAATACTTCATTCACTGATTTGGCAATTTACACCACATATCTCTTCAGGACAAGTTTTGGGATGATTTCCTATTGCAATTGTTAACTTTCCTTCCAACATGCAAACCCTAATTCAATAGCATTGAATTATTATCATCACCAACATTTCTAGAAATTGTACAACTAACATATGATATATCTGTACAGCCATAATTCATCATGCAATCATTCCTCACTCTCACATCAGGGTTGTAGGAACATCAGAAGCCATTTCCATTGTAATTCCATCAATCTAACATAGCAATTTAGTCATTCAACACAAAATCTACAACATGCAATAATAACAACACACAATGGAATTCACAACAGCCTAGAATCAAAGAGGTTTGCTAATATATTCATATTATAGATATTCTTGTACAATACATCCATCATTACTGATCACAATAGCCATAGACTCAACAATGGATATCAACAATGAACAACAATGAATTCCTACCATGAACAACCAAGAACTATCAATGAATAAACAACCTAAAAAATTGAATGGGGGGCTATATAATGCATGCCCAGGCCATTCCAAAGTGGTTCTTGAGACATCACATTACTTACAACTGCCATCCCAAATTATCTCAAAATAATTAATTACAAGGTTTTACTAAGTCTAATTTGATTTTTATCAAATTCATCCCAAATGCACATTTCACCTAATTTCATTGACATTTCAAGTTGTACATTTGCAACCTTGTACATTTACACCTACTTGTACATTTTGACCACTTGTACATTTTAATCAAAATTGACAAAACTAACAAAATTGTGCAAATCCAATAATCATTTCTTCTTCTTCTGGGAGGTGGATTTGTTGCCTACATAGTTGGACCTCTATCACTTTATAACCAATGGGGTTAGTTGGCTCTCTCACTTTATAGCTAATAAATTTATATGATGGAACCTCTTATAATTTCTAACTTATGGGGGTAGTTGATTGTCTCACTTTCTAACTGATATATTCCTATGTTGGAATACCTCACTTTCTAACCTATAGGGTAGTTGGTCCTCTCTAACTTTTTTACCTATGGGAGTAATTTTCCCTCTCACTTTCTAATTGGCATATTCCTATGATGGGTTTTTATTTCATATTATTATCTATTTTGTGTTTATAAATAGGTGTATGATTTACAATGAATTCAAAAAAAATATGAAGTGTTTATAATCCATTGAAACATGATGCATAATAAATTCAATATGATGTGATATAAATTGATATAGGCAATTAATAAATATTTTATTTGGACATACAATGATGTGCGATGAATTTATGTGAGGTCTTGTAAGTTAATATACTTAAATATGCATGGGATTTCTCACTCCTATTAACCTTGAGTCGTGGCATGTGTGTTGGGCTCTATCACTTTCTAACCTATGGGGGCCATTGGCCTCTCTTACTTTCTGATCTATGGGGTAGTTGGTCCTCCCACATTCTAATTCACATATTCCTATAATGAAATATTTCTTGCTTTCTAACCTATGGGTATAGCTGACCTTTTATCTTTCTAATTAGTATATTCATATGATATATTTTCATTCCACATTAATACATCTTCTACATTTTTAAAATGAATGTACAAAAAATAATAAATTCAATAAAAATATGAAGTGTTTGTAATAAATTAAAATCTGATGCACAATGAATTCAAGATGATGTGACATAAATCAATATACTCTATTAGTACACTTTTTATTTAAATGTATAATAGCATATAATGAATTTAATATGAGGTCTTCTAAGTTGATATACTTAACTAGAACATTCATGGTATTTTGACACCTATTAACAAGGAGTCATGTTAGGTGTATAAGACTCTCCTGCTTTATAATTTGTGAAGGTAGTCAGCCCTCTTTTGCTTTCTAACTTGCGGGGCTAGTTGGCCCTCTTGCTTTCTAACTAACATATATCTATGATGGAATCTCTCACTTTCAAACCAATGAGGGTAGTTGATCTATCTCATATTCTAACCTATAGGAGTAGTTAGCCCTCTCACTTTCTAATAGGCATGTTCTTATGATGGAATTTATTTCACTTTCTAACCTATGATGGTAGTTGTCCCCCTCTTTCTTTCTAACATGTACATGTAGTTGGCCCTCTTACTTTCTAATTGGAATATTTCTATATTATAATTTAATTTCAAATCAATACCTTTCTTGTGTTACTAAATGGGTGTATTACATACAATAAACTCAATAAAATTATGAAGTGTTTGTAATCGATTAAAACATGTTGCACAATAAATTTAATGTGATATGATATAAATGGATATACTTAGCATATATTTTTTTTGGATATATAATGATGTATAGTTAATTCAATGTGAGGCCTTGTAACTTGACATACTTAACTAGACCATGTCTTGATTTGGAAGTATAATGACTCAAAGAAAGAATCCCAAGAGAGTAAACCCAACCAATTGGAAATGATATTGTTACTCAATATGTACCCATGGAAAGTTGTATATTTATTAAAGTATTAGATGTCATGGTCATCACATACTTTAAAAAAAATAGGTATTAATTAAGAATAGGTAGGAGTTATAGTGGTAGTAATTAAAGTTAAATTATAATCCAACTGAATATAATGATGATGACAAGAAGTTACCAATTTTAGTGTATGTAAAAATTTAAATAATTTCAATAATACTACTATTAAGTAATATTTTAAATATTTTTTTCTTTTATTTTCCTTAACTATCTATAGATTGATTTTAATTTACAATATGGTTAGGATAATCTCTCACCATTATAAGATATTAGGCTTTTATACTTGTTTAAAATGGAATAGGAATTATTCTTAAGTACAAGTTATGTTATTAGATTAGTTTAGAAAAATATTATTTGTGTATATAACTATAAGAGTATATTAATTATAAATATGAAACACTCAATATAGATCCTAAAATCTGGGTACAAAGGATCTATAATTTAGATTGATTATATATAACTATTTAAAAGTAGTCAAGTTTAATTTAATTAATTTGTTTTTGTAAACACACCTCTCAAATTTTATTAGATTTTAATAATAATAATAATAATAATAATATTTTAAAAATAAAAAATAAAAATATTAAATTATAATTTAACTAAATTTATAGTTTATAACTTTAAAATTAAATTTATTACAATTTTACATTTTAGAATTATATAATTAATTTTTTTTTAAGTTTTTTTTTATGAAAGGTCATTTAGTTAAAAAAATAAGTCATTTATAGTAAAAAAAGTGTGGGTGGAGAAAAAATCACACCCCGAAAGCCACTAACTTATTCTAATAGTGGATAAAGAAAAACAACCTGCACCACATAGGCACCATGGTCATCAACATCAAACGAGAAACATCTACAACCAGAAAGACTTTAAGGAAGGGGGCCCATGATAGTTAAAGCCTTATCCATTTGAAGTAGGTGGTTCCCCGCATCCATCACAATGATCATCACCCCATCCCAAAGCATGAGTAATTAGATAAGAAGGACGAGACCAGCCAAAAATATACCCGTAGCTGCCTGAAGCCCCCAACCATCATTAGGTATAGGTGTAAATTATGATGTGATCATAGGTGTAGAATATTGGGATGTAGATAGATCCACCTACTGTAGTGGCCCTCCATAGTCATGGGATCTACTCTGAGGAGGCTAATGTCATGCATGATCAGGGCATCGGTGTGAATGAGATCTGGCTAGGTGAGGAGGCGAACGATTATGGGCCTCCCTACTGATGGCTCAAAGGATGTCACCCCAATATTTTAGAAAATATTACAAATGGTCCAGGTCCATAGCCATATTTTTAGCCTGGTCACAAATCTGAAGCCACACATCATGAAAAACTTTGAGCTTGTCAGAAAATAAATTTTTTTAAGACGAGTTAACCTACTTGAAAATAATTTTATTTTTAGATTTCTAAATGTGAAACAAGAGGTTGAATTTGAATATTTGCCAAACTTCCCTCAACGAGAGAGAAAACTGAATGGGATCACCTAGAAGGACATGATGCAATGAAATTTGCAGGGACATAAATGGAGCAAAGAAAGAACCCACCCAAATCCAAGTGAGACTGGCCCATCTATAGGCCTAGAAGATATGCATACAAGACTTTGGTTCTTGATAAAATGGGCATCAAGGCTCAGGCACCCCCATATAAGAAAGTCTACAGCCAAGGGGCAAACCCTAACACAATAAGCTCTAAGCGAAAAAAGCTTTTTTTGGCTCCAGATAAGATGCCCAAGCTGAATGAAATCTGGTTTTCCACCTAGAAGGTGATGAGAGAAGGTCCCATTTGACATTGAGTTTGGGTACCATGGGGGCAGTTGGTGTAAGCCAATCATATCCCTACCTAGCTTTGTAGCTGAGCAAGGAAGTGCTCTTATACTAGGCCCAATATTTCCACCATGGTTTTTGGGATCTCATACCTAATTTATGCCATAAGGAGAAAGGTTTATGGTCCATAACAACATCATACGTAGTCTTGTCAACATTGGATAAATGAAACAACCTTTTAAAATCATTCCAAGGAATGCAATATTTGTTTTCCCTGGAGTAGAAATCAACAATGGTGGCAATTCCTTGCTTAAAAAAAAATGGGCATGGACCCAAGGAACTTGACCCAACAACTTACCCTAAAGCTTGAAAATAAGGTACCACCAAATATTAAGAATATTAATAGAAAGGCATTTATGTGAACGGACCTCCTTCCAAACAATCCAAGGGTTTAATTGTTGCCAAGCCTCCATATGCTTTGATGATAAATAAACTATTTTAATGGAAACCGGGCCAACATCGAGAGGAAAATCCATTTATGCCCGGGCTCGACGTTGAGAGGAAGCCCAACGAAGATGCAATGTCTAATAAGAACTTTCTATGCTTCAGGTCCTTTGAGAGCCCGCACAATCCATTTAGCACATAAGGCTAACAATTGACGCTTACAGTCCAGCAAACCCATAACCCCTACTTGTCGTGGGAGACAAAAAATATCCCAAGCCACTCTATGAAAGCCCTTCCGCTCAGACCCACTAGACCACATAAAAACCCACGGTAATTTTTCAAGTCGTTTGTAACAAGCCTAGGAAGGGACCCAACAAGAAGAGTAATAAACATGCATGGAAGTGAACACTTTCAAGCAAATTTGAAATTTGCCAATAAAAGACAACTTCTTAGCATTCCAATATTCCAGCCTGCTTTCCAGTTTGTTGACAACATAAGACCATATTTGGGACAGATAGCCTTGAAGGGCAAAAGGAATGCCCAAGAATTTCAAAACATCATCAGGATGAATCCAACTCCACTCCACATGCTGAAGCCAGTGGGGAAGAGACTACAGAGATTACCTGTAATAGGAGGTTTTCCTCCATTGGATATTAGACCCGGAGGCTTTGCAAAAAATATCAAGACAAGACAGAGCTTCAGAAAATGATTGCTCATCCTCATTCAGAGTAAGGAAGGAATCATCATCAAAGTGGTGGATAATGAGTTGACCAACATTCCCAAGAAGGAAAATATCTTGAAGCATCTCAAGAGAAGCACGATGAGCCAAAATATAACCAAAGGCTTCTACTACTAAAATGAATAGCCCTAGAGGATAACCCTAGTCGTGGCTTGAACCTCATGCCGGAAAATGTGGACGATAAATGAGGACGATCGAATTCACATAATTACTATTCAACAGGATAAGGCCAATCTCGTCCACTTGGGTGACTGGTTGCAGTAGTCTTGAAATCAAATGTGGTAGTTATGTATGTGTTATGTACGATTTAAATTTGCTTGGATGATTAAAAAACAAGTTAGTCAAGTTTAATTCCTCAACTCTTAGGTGTGCTTAGAAAGTTTAACTGTTTTTTAAAAAATTACTTTCTATTCCCACCCTTTTTTTTGGATAGTCAAATTTGATGATGGTGTTGGGTTGTTACAGATGTGAAATAGACCACCAAATGCTTGGGATTGATTTTGGCAAGCACTCAGAGTATTGAGATCAGAAAACTACCTTTGCAAAGGGTTGGCTTCCCCTAAAGTTTAAACCTAGGTCACTTCCTAGTAAATACCCGCCACACTTGCACTTACCAATCCACCTAACCTTTGAAGGTATATACATAAACATAAAAAAATAATAAATTAATTAAAATTTACCTTTCAACAATTTTATTTTATTATGAAGCGAAAGCTATCCCAAAAAAAAAAAAAAAGCACTCTGCTCACACATAGATTACAGAACTCGAAGTGGGGATTTAATCAAACCCCTAATAAGAGAAACCTGAACAGTAATAACAAAATAAGTTTTTGTGTGCATTGGTATGGATCTTAAAGCAGAATTTCAAAACATAGCATCGTTATATAGACACGTAAGAGCTTTTGATAAAAAACAACATTTAAATTCTAGCCCATACACAATGGAAAAGAAAAACTTAACCAATTACTGTCCCTGCTTCATACCCTTAGGGCATTGGATTTGGAAGGGAGAATCTGGTTCCCGATATTGGTATGACTGCTACTGGGATTAGACTCCTGAGGATGAACGGGTACAATGTATCTGCAGGTATACTTTTATTTAGATTTCATGTTTCAACTTCGCAACTGTATACAAACCAAAACGTGAGGTTTTCGAACTTTTGATCAAGTCTTGTCCTTAGTCTTTACATTTTAATTGTGGCAGACGCCCTGCAAAATATCAAAGCAAAGGCCAACCTCTTTGGTGATCAACACATAGGAGGATTATTGGATATACTAAGTTCGTATAGATGTTCACAGATCAACTTTCCGGGTGAAAAGGTCATGGAAGAGATAAATGCTCTGTCAAAGGCTCATTTGGCGAAATCTCTAGAAAACAAAGACTTGTCTCAGATGCAGGCTATCAGAGAAAACCTGCGAGAAGAGGTGCTGACCTTGATGTCTCTAGTAATTTGTTATTAAGCTGATACACATAGTATATAACGTTTAAGTTTATTCGTCTTCGTCTTCATCCAGATTGAATACGCCCTGGATCATCCCTGGAATAAAAATCTTCCCAGATTGATGACGAGAAATAATGTGGAACTATTTAGATCCAATGATATGTGGCTGGGGAAGACACTATATCAGTATGATAAATTTTTTGAATATGTGGTTTTATTTAAATACAATCATCACACTCAATTTCAAAGAATATTATTTATAGAGTAGTTGTAGTGCTAATCCAAATGAATTCAATATATTTCCTTCAGTATGCCATATGTGGGAAACGGCAAGTATTTAGAGTTGGTCAAACTCAACTTCAACAGTCTGCAAGATTTATACAGATCATAACTTTCAAAAATTACAAGGTATGTTCATTAGGAGTGAGCCTTCTGAGCCTTTTGGTGTAAAGTTTTATGTGTATAAAAATGTAAATGTTATGTTGTTATTGCATGTCTTGAAGAAGGTACAAGTACTCCGGCCTATTGCAGCTAGCATTTTCTAGGCGTCAGGAAGTGGTCATATATTTTTAGTCTGTAGTGGTTATATTCCAACCACAATACGCTGCATGGAGAATCGCCTACACAAAGGCCGCCATCCTTATTACTATCGTGGACGACCTCTATGACTTCTATGCATCTCTCCACCACATAAAACTTTTTACTAAGGCTGTGAAAAGGTGCATTCGTTTTCGCAAATTTTTCACCTTAATTCCATTAATTAAACCAGATTTGACGCCCTCATAGATCGGATAATTGTAAATCCGATCACCGTATTCTACAAGTATGCGTAGTTATTACCGATAGCTGTAGTTTGACGAGTGGGAAGAAAACCTAATTCGGCACATGTCAAAGGATAAGCCTTATCCTCCCTTCCATCCAGATATAAAATGTGGAGTGGTATTTCAGAAAAGATATCAAGGAATCAAGGAAATAGCTTAGCAGAGTGAAGGAGTCGAAGCTGCAGTCTCCTGGAAACTCCTCCATTGTTTATCCTACAACTGTGTTGCAGATGTCTATAAAATCTGAACTTGCATTGTAAAACTGCATCTTGCAGTCTGTTCTTTTTTATCAATAAAATCAGTCTTTTTAGTGCAAGTCTTATTTCATCTTATCTTTCTCAGTTTAGGTTTGCGCCAGATCTGTGTGCTTTATTCCTCGTGTGTCCAAGTGAGGCGCATCTCACCTATGCGCCCAAAAGGAGCCGTACTTCATACTTGCACCTAATCTTGGGTGTAATCCCCAAGTGCACCAAGGACAAGGCACACTCAAGACTTGCACCCAACCTCGGGCGCAGTCATCAAGTGTGCCAAGCATAAGGCACATTCGAGTCTTGTGCCAAGCATTTGGTGCAAGCCTAGCCTGCGCCCGACCTTTTGCACAGTCAAGTCTTGCGCCTAACCTTTGGTGTAGACTAAAAGTGCGCCAGACCCTTGGCACAAGAAAATTTTATGCCAAACATTCAATCAGAGCCTTGAACATTTTTTTTTTTTGAACAAAACAGAGATTTTATTCACTCATGATAAAAAGACTTCCAATGCAATATTACAATGCAAGATTGAACTTTACACAGAAATTTGCAACACAGTTGCAGGATTAACACAAGAGGATTTTTCTAGGAGACTACAACTCCAACTTCTTCACTCTACTTAGCTATTTTCTTGATTCTTTGATATCTTTTCTGAAAGACCACTCCACCTTTTATATCCGGGCAGAAGGGAGGATAGGGCTTATCCTCTAACATGCTTATCCTCTCACATGTGCCACATTAGGGTTTTTGCCCACTCACCAAACTACAACTACTGACAATAACTGCACACACTTATAGAATACGATGATCGGATTTACGGTTATCCGATCTGTGAGGGTGTCAAATCTGGTTTAATTTTATAACACCCTCCTTTAAATCAAATTTCACAAAGACTTTGATGCCCAAAATTTCCCAGATCCTGTTGAAGTCTTCCTCCTTCAAAGGTTTTGTAAAAATATCAGCTACCTATTTTTTTAACCTGCATAACAATAACACAATTCCATCAGCTTTCACCAGCTCTTTGATGAAGTGGTAGCAGATATCAATATGCTTCGTCCTGCCATGGAACACTGGATCCTTCAACAGTGCTATGGCGAAATTGTTGTCACATAAAATGGTTGTCACCCCTTCCAGTGGATGATTCAGCTCACCCAATATTCTTTACAGCCATACTGCTTGGCATGCGGTTGATGTGGCGGTAACATACTCTGCCTCTACAGTGGACAACACAACTATCGGTTGCTTCTTGGATGACCATGAAACTGCTCCCGATCCAAGATGGAAAGCATAGCTGAAAGTGCTCTTTTGATCATTAGTGCTACCAACCCAATTGTTATCTGTGTAGCCAACCAGTTCCAACTGGCCTTTTCTGGCATAGAGAGGGTAAAAATAAAATTATTTTTAATATAGAGAGGGTAAAAAGAGAGCTCTAGAGCAATGATAGTGATAGAATATTTGATGTCTCAACAAGCACAACCACCATTGATAGGTATTAGGTGTGTTGTTGATAGATATTAAGTATGGTTTAATAAATGTAATAAGCCATTAATCATTGATGGCCATTTATTTTTAATTATCGATTGTTAGTTGGGATAAGGTGCACCATAATATTTTAATGTAACCTTATTTGTTGCATGTGTTTGTAATGCCTATTTATAGGATTTTGTTGTCAGTGGAAAATAAATTTTATATTATCTTTGCATCTTATTTTATCTATTGTAACTGCTCCTGTATCATTTTCCACCTTTCCTACGTGTTGCCCCGTGTCCTCATACCTTCCATGAGTCCCATTTTGCTATACCTTCCATGTCTTGTGATTTTGTGCATTCATCATCATCGTTAGATGCATTCCTATTTGACCTGCTCCTAGTCGTTCATGCTCCCACTAGTGTGTCCTCCTTGGTTATCCTATCTATCATCAGTCAACGTGTCCTCTTTTCAAGCTATTCGCCCACTGTACGCTAACATCCCATTATCCTCTGCATTAGCCTTCCATGTACACCATTTTTGCCACTATAGTTTTGTTCGTCATTATTCCTTCCCACCACCCCGTATGTCCCCCGTTGATAGTGTCAGTATCATGATCCTTCAAAATGCTCAACCACCACCCTATCTATCTTCGACTATTGTTGACCTGTGTTCAAAACCAATTCCCGAATACCATCCTAGTAACCATCTTGTTGTATCCACCATTGGTTTGTTCTGCATGCTGTCAGCTTTAGTCAGCTCTTGAACTATCATTTACATCGTAGTTAGCCCACTTGTTTTTTCCCTTCAACATCAACATTGACATCACCCTGCTGCTAGCCTACATCAAGTTCGTATCCATACCCCCTCTATGTCGGGTCAATTAGTGTATTTGGTATCCATGTCACCCTAGTTTTGTCTCCACATTCTCAGGTGAATGGTCTCACGCTACGTCTATCACGACCACCTTGTCGTACAGTTGATATTATCACCACAAGCCATTGTTTCCTTATCATCACACCTAGGTTTGTTTGTTGTTATCGGGTCCACTACGTCTAACCTCTGTTATTCCTTTGCTGACAATGTATCTCGATCACCGTAATTATGATGTCATATATTTTGGTTTCCCTCTAGCTGTTGGAAACTCTTCATTCAATTCTATAGGTTGTTGCCACCATTAATAATATTGATAGCTACTATGGGCCATTACCATTAATTAATTTTTAATGTGGTTGCAATCCTCCAATTCTTGGCAATCATTCAATGCATCTACTGAATCCAATTCAATGTTGGTTGTTGCAACTTGACTAGATATTGTGCATTGCACTGGTCCCTCCTTGGATATTCCAATTGCCCTCAAATAAACAAATTGTTGATATTTTTACCTTCTGAGAGAGCTTTTGCAATTCTTGCATTTACAGGGCCATCCTTTATCCACATATACCCTTGCATATACTCAATGGAAATGTTATTTTGATTTCTACCCATATACCATGGTATTTTTTCCAGTTACCTCTATTTTGTCTCCCGAATTGTGTCCCAAATAATTCCTTATTTACTGGTCTTTCATCTTTGCATTTTGACTACTATTTTATCAATTTTTGGTTTTATTCCTAGCTCTCACCAGAAATATGGCCAACAACATGGCCTTAGCCAAAAAATTGGCCAAAATTTTACAAGTTTCTACCCAATAGTCTACCACATTAGTCGTAGTCACAATCCAAGTCAATATTTTGGCTGACAAACTTACAGATCTCACACTCAACTCCTTAGCACCTTCTTCTTCCCATGCTAAAAGTGAGGTTTGTATCTATGAAGGTTCTTGAGATCCTAATATTCTGAATACTTGTATCCTTGATATGGAGACTTGGTTTGACTATAGTTAAACTATGGAGGATGAAAAAGTTCCATTTTCTAGGCTGAAGCTTTCTAGTATGGCTAAGGTTATGATAATCAAATGCCATGGAACACAAATCCGAATTCACACATGAAACAAATTGGTCACAAATTTAAAGGTAACATTTTATCCATATCATTATGATGCTGACTTGCAGGTTCATTGGCTTCACATTTGATAGAGACAAAATGAATTTATCAAGGATTATGTGTTTCAATTTATCTGTTTGCATATTTTACTGCATGTTACTAATCCTATAGATTCTCTAATTCTTAAGTTTAAAAGTGGGCTTCACACACACTTGTACCATGAGTTAAAATATACTCCATGTACCACTCTTGATAAGATGTTCAACTATGCTCAGTTGGTAGAGGAGAATTTCCTTGCACAAAGATGTGGACCTTGATATTCTCCTCGTGGATCCACAAATGAGTCTCATCAACAGAAGCAAGCACCAAGGCACTCTTCTTCTTTCTACCCTTCTACTTCTAATATTTTTTCTCATAACTTCCATGATTCTAAGAAAATATTTTATTATTCTTCTACTTCTCAAAAATTCTATCGATATTGTAAAAGACCTGGGCATGATAAATGTGCATGTCCCAAGTTACATAATTCTAACAAGAAGAATTTATTTGTAAAGTATGATGAGGGAACACGTGATAAACCCATCAAGACTACTAGTGAGGGAGATATTTATGAGGAATTGAGGAGAAAATTGAATGATGTAACCTTGATGTATCACCATTCCACAACCTGTGATCATGACAATTTATTTGTCACTCATACATATTTGTTGCCTAATTTTACTATAGACTATATCATTTAAAATGGCTCATAAAAAAATTTGATTGCGTAGTCTATTATTGATAGGCTTAAACTTTCTATAAAACCTCATCCTTATCCATACACTCTTGGATGGAAGGATGATAACAACACTTCACAAATCACACACATGTGCTCAGCTGCATTTGCTTTTGGCTTTAAGTTCCAAGATAGGGTCACTTATGACATGACAACCATGGATTGTTGTGGGTTATTGTTGAGTAAGCCATATCAATATGATAAGCATGCCACTTATGATGCATATCACAATATTTACACTTTGCAACATGAGAATAAATATTTTATTGTGTATAGTGTTTTATCCACTTCACAGTACCTAAATCGGGCTCCTATTCCTATTGCACCTGTAGTTCCTATTCTTGTTGCACCTACAGTTCCCATTCTTGTTGCACCTATAGTTCCTATTGTACCAGCAGTTGTTCATGTTGTACCTCCAACTATTCCTATTGCACCTAATATTGTTCTCATTCTTATAGTAGTTGTTTCTATGGCTTCCACACCTGATTTTGTTGTTGCATCAACATCTCTTCATGTTGCTCCTACTCCAGTTGTAGTTCCTCCTCCAGTTCTTCATTTGATTCCTACAACTTTGCATCCTGTGTTCATCATATTGCAAAAATTTTAGTGTTTGGTTGTATATTCAAAATGGTAATTCATACACACTCATCGTCTTCATCTTGGCAGTCCACATTGCATTCACATGGAGCCTCATTTTGGAGCATCTCCACAGCCTCTGGGAGTCACACCATCTTCCTTCCTTTTTGAAAGCATTGGAGGCCAATGCTTCTATGGTGGGGAGGAATAATAAGGATTAGGTGTGGTTTAATTTTTTTGGTAGATAATATACTATAGCATTAATACCGGGTTTTACAGGTTGACCCAAAACCTTTTACAAAAATTAGCCCAGGGTTGTTGATGAACATGTCCTTACTAAGGATCCTATATATGTAAAATCTACATGCCGCCAAAGCCATTACATCCGGTAAGGCACATAACCTGTTATAAAAAAGAAACTTCCCATACAATATTTTGGGTATACCCCGAGAAAACACACCTGCATAATAATTACAAAAAAAAGAAACAGACATAGATCCCTTCCTTGAAACAGTGGAGAAACAAAAAGCTACAGACACACATAGTAGAGTACTGAAAAAAACTCTCACAAGCTCTGTATTGACAGTTACTCTTAATAATTCTTTGGTAATTACTTTCTTCCATATATGACATGCTTTGGGACCACATCCCGTCTTGGCAAATCAGCCTTGGAGAAGTGAATCTGCTGGCTAGATTTATGGCGGTGGCTATCTGGTGGTCCACATGGCTCTAGTTTGAAGTCTTATATTGTCGTTTCTTTCTTACCCTGTGATTATCAACCAACCTCAAATTACTAAGATGACTAGGAGCCATGTTATATGACATATGACTATCCCCATTAGTCTTTGTGGTATTTCCAAGCAGATTCCACCAACACTGACAACTCGGATAATTTTTATTGTGAGTCCATTTCAAAAAAGAAACATGAATACTCATAGCCTTTGAACTTACAGTGCCTTCCCTATTGGTAAATTCGACTATCATTATTGGCATTCTTTTTTAATAAACTCCTCTACTTTGCTCAGGACACCGTGTTCCCATTTTAAAATTCCGTCACCATCGACACCCAAATTGGCCATCTTATCAACAACTTTGTTAGATTCTCAAAAGACATGTTGGGCTTTTCTGTCTTTTCTTCCCTGTAAAAGGATCCTAGCCTCTTCAACAATTTTTTTAATCCTCCAAGGAGGTGTTTTCCAATTATTGAGGAGATTTATAACATGCATAGAGTCTCCTTATATGATCAAATTGCCTTCTAAGTCTTGAGTCATTTGAAGGCCTCTCCACATAGCTCTAGCTTCAACTTTGTTGTTCGTCCTTGTTCCCAAATATTCAGAAAATGCAAGCATCATATTCCCATTATGATATCGCACAATACCACTAGTGCCTACTCTGCCAGGATTGTCCTTAGTCGCTCCATCAAAATTAAGATTAAACCAACCCATAGGAGGTGGGGACCACTTAACATTGGCTTTGGGGTTGACTACCCTAGGTACAGACTCATCTAACAAGGTTAAGCTTAAATATTGAGCAATCGTGGTCTCCTGCAGATGAGGTTTATGACTATCAAAAGGGATAAGGTTCACATTCTCATTGGCAGAGGATAGGATCCTGGCAATGATATTTTGATGATCATGGATAGACTCATTAAAGAATCTATGGTTCCTTTCTAACCACACCTACCAAATATAGTGATTGAGACAAATTTTCCACATGTATCTAAGTCTTTGGCTTGAAAAGGGTAAGGCCACTAGATGAACAAATCAAGTACGATGGCTAGTTTAACCCAAGAAATATTGAAGGCCTGAAAAATCCCACTTAGGACAGTCAAGGAAAAAGGGCACTCAAGGAAACGTGACAAATGGTCTCCCAATTAGCCCTGCACAGATAACAACAATTAGTGATACAAATACCTTTATGCATCATATTATCAATGGTTAGAATTCTTCCTTAGATAACCAGCCATGAAAATACTACATTTTTTGGAATTAAATTTTTTATCCAAACTAAGTCCTTTTGGAGGACAAAATCCTTGTCATCAAGTAGAAGCTTGTAAGTTGATTTAACAGTGAACTGCCCATTTTTCATAGGAGCCCAAGTCACTTGATCTTCCTTGGGTCTCATGGGGATAAACTGTTGCCCGAGAATGTTACAAAAAAATTTGATTCCGCTTTAAATCCCTGAATCCTTATTTTTTTCCACTTCATTTTGCCTCTTTCCTCAACCATATAATCAAAGACTTTTCTACCAATGAGTTCTTTCGTGATATCTCCGATTCAGGCTAAGTTAGTATATTACGTTAGTGGTTCATCCTTAGCCCACCAGTCATTCCAAAAATTTATCCTCTCACCATTGCCTAAAACCCATCTTAAACCTTTTTTGATGATTTTCTTACAATTGAAAATTGCTTTCCAAAAAGCAGAACCTCTAATTGGAACTGAGTCGTTTAGAAATTCCATATTTTGAATATACTTTCGTTTGATGATAGCTTTACATTCATTTTCTTCACTAGAAATAAGGCGCCACTCCTGCTTAGCTAGTAAAGTTAAATTCATATGAGCAATTCTCCTCATACCTAAGCCCTCATTTTCCCTAGGTCTACACACTTTGGTCCATCCTACAAGGTATATCCTTTTTTTCACCTCTGATCCAGTACATAAAAATTATTTTTGGAGTTTCTCAATTTTCTAGAAAACCTTCACAGGGGCTTTGAAAATGGATAGGAAATAGACTAGAATGCTCTGAAGAGAGGCCTTAGTGAGGTTCAACTTTCTTGCTTGATATAGAAGATGACCTTTCCATCCAACAAGTTTTTTTTGAATTCTTTCAATAACCCTGTCCCACATTGACTCTCTCGAAGAACCAATGAAAATAGGAAGACAAAGATACGAAGTGTGGAGGTTTGCTATATCACACCCTAAATTTTTTGCAATCCTTCATTATCTATGAATGCGGGTGTTCAAGAAATATAACTTGCTTTTACTGAAATTAACTTTCTGACCAGCAGCGTCCTCGTAGAGTTGCAAGATGTATTTAATTATTTTGGCCTCAACCACCGATGCCTTAGTCAATAGAAGGGTATCATCGATGAATTATTGGTGAGAAACAGCCCTAGTGAGAGATGTTGCCTTGATTCATGATATTAGCCTTGAACTGCAAGCATTTTTTATGGTTCTGCCTAAAGCTTCTGCCACAATGATGAATAACATGGGGCTGATAAGGTCCCCCTACCGAATTCCTCTATGACTTTGAAAGTAACCAACAGTTATTCCATTAACCAGAATCAAGAACCATACATTAGAAATGTATTATTTGATCAAATTAACCCATTGGTGGTGAAAACCAAACTTAAGGAGGACAAAAATAAAAAAGTCTCAATTTAGCCTATCAAATGCTTTATTCATATCAAGCTTGAGGGTAAAAATAGACCTGTTAGTCTTATGAGTAGAGTGCAGAGCTTCATGAACTATGATAACTCCATTCAAGATTGACCTTCCCTGGACAGAGCTTCCCTAGCATGGATATATGATGCGGGGTAGAACATCTCTCATTCTATTTGCAATGAATTTAGTTAGGATCTTGTAAGAAAAATTGCACATATTGATTGGCCTAAAGCAAGCCATAGATTCAAGGGTTTTCTTCTTAGGAATTAAAGAAATAAAAGTAAAGTTGAGACCTTTTGGGATATGATTCCTTTCTTGGAATTCTCTGACATCAAAAATTACATCCTCACTTACGATGTCCCAAAAAGCTTGATAAAAATGAGGGGGAAAGCCATTGGGTCTCGGGGATTTGTCTGGCTCCATGCTAAACAAGGCTTCCTTAATTTCCTCATCAAAAAAGGGAGCTAGAAGCTTAAGGTTTATATCCTCATTTATTATGCTAGGAATGGATTGCAAGAGAATATCTTTGGCCTCCTCATTGCACTGCGATTCTTGACCAAGGATAGAATTGAAATATGTTACTGCCTCCTTTCTGATTTCTATTAAGTCTTGAGTAATAGAACCATCTGCTTTTTTAAAATTTTTATCTTGTTATTGCTTCTATTTCTAAACTTGGTGACATGAAAAAACTTGGAATTTGAATCTCCATATTTCAACGAAAGAGCCATTGATTTTTACCTCCAATAGATTTCCTCATAGGCCAAAATATTATGAATTTTTGCTAGTTCCTCCTACCTAGTAGTTTCATCAGCATCACCATGTTGAATCCTCTGATCAATTATTTTCAAATTTTCAACAACCTATTTTTTATTTTCAAAGAGATTCCCAAAGACCTCTTTGTTCCAATTTCAAAGCTTTTCCTTAATAAACTTTAATTTTCCAACAAGTTTAAAAGTTGCACTACCCCTGACAGGCTACTGCCACCACTAAATTAAGTTATCTCTAAAACTAGAATTTTTGGTCCACATAAATTGAAATCTAAAAGGTTTCTTGAAGGACAGAGAGTTAGGGATCTCCAATAAAATGGGATTATGATCAGAGGCAGTTTTAGGAAGGGCTTGCAGGGTAGAATCACCAAACAAATTTGTATCCTCCTTTGATAGAAAAAAATGTCAAGTATTTCTTGAATGAGATGACACCCTATCCGCCGATTGCTCCAAGTATAATTTGCTCCTCTAAGTTTGACATCCATCAATATGTTGGAGTTCACAAAGTCATTTAACTCATCCATGCTCCTAATAGGTGGTCCATTTCCACCAATTTTGTCTGAAGGGTAAAGAGGAGTGTTAAAATCCTCAACCATAATCCAGGGGATATTATGGAATATTTCACTCAGATTGCCTAAGTACTCCCACAGTAGAGCTCTCCCTTGAATTGAAGTCGGGGCATAAATATTTGAAAGGATCCACGACCTATTGTTGTTTATTTACTTAAATAAAACACTAATAACCATGTCATCTTTCTGAATAATGGTGCCTTCTACTATCCAAGGATCCCACAAAGTCATAAGGCCTCCAGACGCTCTTCTGGCTGATTTGTAAACCATATCCCCTTGATTCCAGATTTGTTTTGCTACTTTTTTGACTGAATCTCATCAGTTTTTGTTTATTGCAACATGATAATAGTTGGATTCACTTGATTTATTATTGCACTGACTTCCCTGTATTTGGGAAGGCCATTGAGGCCTCTTACATTCCATGAGAGGAACTTCATTTATATTGTTTGGGATTTCTTCCTCTGCCCCTCCCTTGAGGGGGTTTTCCGAATTTGTTGTCTTCAGAACCTGAAATAATTTGTTGAAATAGGGTTCTCTGTTTTCCATTTGCAATGTCATTATCAATTTTATTTTTTTGATTCTCAACATTTGATATTCTCCCTCTTTTTTTTTCATTGCCAAAATCTATAGGAGACTTCACAGTGCTCCTAGTTTGTTTAGGACTAAACTGGGGGAGGCAATTTGTTGTAGAACTAGACTACCATATTCCTCAGTCTGAAGAGTTTGACATATCTCCACCCCTACATCTAAATCTTATTTTTTCTTGTATTCCCCTGGTCTGCGGGATGGCCCTTCAGTAGGATTCACCAGGCTCCTAGCGATGATGTTAGGGAGATGATATTTTTTATTTTCCAATGCCTCAAATTTCTTCCTAATTTTTTTAGCATTAGGGTTTGGCTTTGGGATGCCCACTGGGATTGAAGTATTTTTCAGCATTGGGGTTTAAGGATCCCGACTTGGATGGGGATTCTAGATATCGGGCATTAGGGTTTGGCTTTATGATGCCCATAGGGCTTACAATAATTTTAGCATTAGGGTTTGAGGATCCTGACTTGGATGGGGATTATAGAGAGTTAGAAAGGTTAGCTTGAAGGTTCTGGGCTTAATAAATATAATAATCCATTATCCATTGATGGTCATTTATTTTTAATTGACAATTATTAGTTGGGATAAGGTACACCGTAATAATTTAATGTAACCTTATCCATTGCATGTGTTTGTAATGCCTATTTATAGGCTTTTGTCCTCAATGGAAAATCTATTTTAGATTATCTTCACATCTTCTTTTATCTATTGTAACTGCTCTCATATCAACCATGATATGCAAATCGGGTGAGGACACCCATAGTAGGAGGAGGAGTAGTGTTGGTAAGTATAAAATAATGATAATATTTTTTGCGTTTTGGCCTTCAAAAGCATGCCCAAAGAAAAGGGTAGCACTTTTGTGTAGCATTAGCACTTTTACATAATGCTTTTATGCATTGGTAGTGCTTTCATGCCTCAAGAGAGGTTTCACCAAGAAATATTACTTTTACACTTGGGTGACAATTTTGTACCTATGCAATTTTTTATTTTTTTGCATATTTTACCTTATTTGATTATGCATTTCAAGGTTGATGGAGCTTTAATTTTATTAGATACAAGCTTAGATTTAGACACTAGAGTATAGGAAGATATGATATCATATAATAGAGACCATTCAAAGATTGCTAGATTGTGTCAATCACACTTTCCTAGTAGTAGTAGGACTATACCACATATCCCTTATGACGAAGGTAGGGTTTGATAGGGTAGTCATAATATTGGTGGAGTGTTGGCATTTAGAGATAAATACTTACCAAATCTCTATAAGAGAGATGACAATGGCTCAAGAGGATGTATAAAGGATCCTTAGATTCCCGATTAAATGAATAAATTAAATTATTCAAGAATAGAGGCAATCTATAGAGAGGTTGATAGGATATGCAAGCTTCCTAGCTATTGGATCAAGCATTAACAATAATTTTGCCTATATTGAGGGTCGACTTGATAAGTAGATCAAACTTTTGAGTGCCTTGGATTTTGGAATTTTGATCGATGATATAAGCAAGATGGTGGTCCATTGGTGTTGGGGGAGAATAGTAGACATACAAGCTTATTAGATAATATTTGCATGGAGATCAATGGTGTTGGCGTAATTTTCTCAGACATTACATCATATAGCCTACAAAGACAAGAGAAACCCTCACTTGTTGCACTTTTCTCTAGGCATGGGCCGAAGAGCACATAGCTATTATAAGACCACCAAGATTACTAGGGTAAGTGGTAGATTAGGAGGCACTAGAAACATATAGATGGGATCAACATTTTAAGGTAGGGAAAAGTAAGCCTTATTGGGATGCATTGGTGGTAGTACAAAGGGAATAGATGATCTATAGATAGAGCAAATCATCTAGATATGTATAGGCATCATCTTAGCTAGTATGATAATACCTACCATCTAGCTCATGGTCAGTAAGTTATATAGTTAGTGGGGGAGTGAGAGATCTATCATTTTGACTAGATATTATAGTTTGGTCCACAACAAGAAGTACCATTAGAACTACTCTAATACTAATGATTAATCAAGAAGAAGGGATTTAATAGACCTCCATGGACTCCTATATAAAGATCAATGTAGATGACCCTAGGATCGCCTATAGATACTGGAGGTGGTAGTAGACCATCCTACCAAGGAGGATCACAAAGCTAAAGGTATGACCTATAAAGTAGAGGAGAAGGCTAAGCAGGGCCAAACATGCAATGCCAATTTTGATGCGACACTACTAAAAGAGCGCACAAACCCATAAGATTGAAATGGGTTATGTAATGTATTGATTGTGCCCAGACTGGTATAGTTGCATCCGATCATTGGTTGTTGATTGAGACGCAAAATCTCTTCATGGCAATGCGCATCGAAAAAGCCATAATGGCCAGTACTACATTATGCCTTAAAGTGTGCGTATTCTTTCATCCCATTAAGACTGGTATAGTTGCATCCGATCATTGGTTGTTGATTGAGACGCAAAATCTCTTCATGGCAATGTGCATCAAAAAAGCCATAATGGCCAGTACTACATTATGCCTTAAACTATGCGTATTCTTTCATCCCATAATGGGGTCGTTATATTTACGGGCATCAATGTCCTTGCAGCTGTATTGGTAATGCTGTCGGAGTCAAAATCATATACTAATCGACATTCCAACCATTCTCTTGCAACAATTGAGGTTGGAATTCTATTCTTTTCTATTTGAATTCCAGTACAACAAAATTTGCTCTATTTTCGTTATTGTTAATTTTCAAAATCTTAACGTTGTGGATGACTCATTCATTCACTGTGGCTTTTTCAGGTATCCTCGGATGACAAGAGTGCGCGTGTGGACAAATTGATTGCAGAGATCAAGGAAATGTTTGAATCCATGGAATATGGGGGAGATAAGCCCCTCTGCATATGATACCGCCTGGATTGAAAGAATTTTGGCCATCGATATGTCTGGTCAACCTCAATTTCCCCAAACGCTTGAGTTTATTCTTCACAATCAGGTAACTGATGGTTTGTGGGGAGAACCCTGTCGCTTCTTGCCCTCTGATAGAATCCTCAATTATCTCACCTACCTAACTGCACTCCCCCAATGGAACACTGGCCACATTCAAGTGCAAAGAGGTAATATAATTACCACTAAACCCTAACTCTTATAACTTGGATATCCTCATCCTCCATCTTCGTTGGATGGTTTTACTTATTCGGCTTGTTCCAGGTCTCGATTTTATAAGAAGCCATGCACAATCAGTAGTAGGAAGCGAAGCAACAGGCAATCACGGCTTTCTGAAAGGATTTCAGATGGTCTTTCCTGCAATGCTGAATGAAGCCAAAGAGCTGAGCTTGGACCTTCCTGATTTTGAGTCATCTTTTATGAAGCAAATCAACCCTTTTCTTATTACTTGGATATGCTTATCACTAAACCCTTTTCTTATTACTTGGATATGCTTATCACTAAACCCTTTTCTTATTACTTGGATATCCTCATCCTCTATCTTCGTTGGTTGGTTTTACATTCGGCTTGTTCGAGGTCTCGACTTTATAAGAAGCCATGCAGAATCAGTGGGAAGCGAAGCAATGGGCAATCACGGCTTTCTGGAAGGGTTTCAGATGGTCTTTCCTGCAATGCTGAATGCAAAAGTGCTGAGGTTGGACCTTCCTGATTTTGAGTCATCTGTTGTTGTGAAGCAAATTAACCAAAAGCGGGGCTTCCACCTTAAAAAGTGAAGTTCCACCCACTCTGGGATTATAATGTTATTATGATATCCTTAATTCAAAGCGAATTTCAAAATCAACGGATCTATCTAATTGAAAATGTTGGTTTCGCCTCAGAATTTCTGTTGAACATTTGCAAACAGTTCCTACGGCTATGTTGTACTACCTGGAGGGCATTCAAGAGGTTGCCGATTGGCAAAAGATCCTTAAAATGCAATCCAAAGATGGTTCGTTCCTGGGCTCGCCAGCATCTACCGCTTGTGTATACCTTCATACCGGTGATAAAAAGTGCTTACGATTCTTGTCCGACCTCCTTACAAAATTTGAAGACCATGGTAAATCTTCTCATCTCCTACCATTATTAAAGCATTAGATATTCACTTTTCTATGAATGTTTAAATTTAAAACGTCCGAGTTGTCAGTGCCATGCATGTATCCACCGGATATCTGCGAACGTTTGAGGGCCGTGGACACCATTGAGAGACTGGGGCTTGAACAACATTTTCAGACGGAAATCAATCGAGCCCTGGACTATGTGTACAGGTAAGTCTCTCTCGAGTCCTGAGTCCCCGAGTCGATTCTCTGTTTTAATAGGGGAATGAAATTCCACCATAAATATTACTCTTATAAATGACTTTTTCAGCCACTGGAACGAAAAGGGTATTGGATTTGGAAGGGAGAATCTTGTTCCTGATATTGATATGACTGCTACTGGGTTTAGACTCCTGAGGATGAACGGGTACGATGTACCGACAGGTATACTTTTATTTAGATTTCATGTTTCAACTGGTATACAAACCACAACTTGAGGTTTTCAAAATTTAGATCAAGTTGATCTGAGTCTTTACATTTTAATTGTGGCAGACGCCCTGGAAAATATCAAAGCAGAGGCCAGCCTCTCTGGTGATCAACACATAGGAGGAGGATTATTGGATATGCTAAGTTCGTATAGATGTTCACAGATCAAATTTCCAGGTGAAACGGTCATGGAAGAGATACATGCTCTCTCGAAGGTTCATTTGGCGAAATCTCTAGAAAACAGAGACTTCTCTCAGACGCAAGCTATCAGAGAAAACCTGCGAGAATAGGTGCTGACCTTGATGTCTCTAGTAATTTGTTATTAAGCTAATTCACATAGTATATAACGTGTAAGTTTCTTCGTCTTTGTCTTCATCCAGATTGAATACGCCCTGGATCATCCCTGGAATAAAAGTCTTCCCATATTGATGACGAGATATAACGTGGAACTGTTTAGATCCGACGATATGTGGCTGGGGAAGACACTATATCAGTATGATAAAATTTTTGAATATGTGATTTTATATAAATACAATCAGATCACACTCAATTTCAAAGAATATTATTTGTAGAGTAGTCGTAGCGCTAATCCAAATAAATTAAATATATTTCCTTCAGTATGCCATATGTGGGCAACGACAAGTATTTAGAGTTGGCCAAACTCGACTTCAACAGTCTGCAAGCTTTATACAGATCAGAACTCTCAGAACTTAGAAGGTAACTTCGTTAGGTGTGAGCCTTCTCAGTCTTTTTGGTGTAAAGTTTTATGTGTATGAAAATGTAAATGTGACGTTTTTATTGCGTGTCTTGAAGATTGTACGAGGACTCCGGCCTATTGCAGCTAGCGTTTGCTAGGCATCGGGAAGTGGCCAACTATTTTGGGTCTGCAGTGGTGATATTCGAACCACAATACGCTGCATGGAGAATCGCCTACACAAAGGCCTCCAATCTTATTGTTATCCTGGACGACCTCTATGATTCCTATGTTGAGCAAGGTGCAGCAAAAGCATTTGAGAAAGTATTGTCATTGTTGTCAACACAGACAGATTGATGCAGTTGATGCAGTTCAGAGGTCAGTCAGATCAAGTGCAGAAAGTTTCAAGCAAAACAGAGGTGACCCAGATTCAGAAATTGGCAGAAAGAGACAAGGAAGAAAATTGTCGCGATTTCGCGACAAAAAGTAGGAGAGAGAAAATGCAAGCCAAAATGTCGCGATATCGCGACATGTCGAGTTTTCGCTGAGGAGAGAGAAAATGTGTCGCGATTTCGTGACAAAAAGTAGGAGAGAGAAAATGCACGCCAAAATGTCGCGATATCGCGACATGTCGAGTTTTCAGAGGAGAGAGAAAATGTGTCGCGATTTCGCGACAAAAAAGAGAGAAAATGCACGCCAAAATGTCGCGATGTCGCGACATGTCGAGTTTTCACTGAGGAGAGAGAAAATGTGTCGCGATTTCGCGACATGCTTAAGGATGACGTCAGCAAATGTTGAAAGTGTCGCGATATCGCGACAAGATGCAGGGAAAGCTTCCAAGAGCCAAAACGGTCGCGATTTCGCGACATGCTTAAGGATGACGTCAACAAATGTTGAAAGTGTCGCGATATCGCGACAAGATGAAGGGAAAGCTTCCAAGAGCCAAAACGGTCGCGATTTCGCGACATGCTTAAGGATGACGTCAGCAAATGTTGAAAGTGTCGCGATATCGCGACAAGATGCAAGGAAAGCTTTCAAGAGCCAAAATGGTCACGATTTCGCGACAGCAAGGGCATGAAGTGTGCGGCTTCAAAAAGTGTCGCGATATCGCGACAGGTAATGATCTGGCAGGTAAAACCCGCAGGAGCATGCATGGTGACACGTGTCAGAAAAAGCGAGACAGGAAAATCATGCAGCCAGTTACGTAAAAAGTAACTGATGTCTGATCAGCAGTTACAAATTGACGAGTGTCGATCATGCACTAGAACAGTTGTATACTCTTGATTGAAAAAGCATTCGATGCATCACATATGGAGTTTTGAAAAAGCATTCGAAAAGCCGTATTTGAAGAAATTGAACAGCCGAATATGGAGAATCAGAAAAGCTTTTTAAAAGACGTATTGTAGGGTTTTGAACAGTCGAAATGCATAGAACCGAACAGCCGTATTGCAGGGTTTCGAACAGTCGAAGTGCATGGAACCGAACAGCCGTATTGCAGGGTTTCGAACAGTCGTAGTGCATGGAATCGAACAGCCGTATTGCATGGATTCGAACAGTCAGAGTATGTGATTCGATTGCATGCAGGATTGAAAGGTTATAAAAGAATAATCGTACAGAGAAAATGTTGTTGCTGTAAGAGAGAAATTGCTGTAAAAGGAGGGTAAGAAAATAATCAAGAGAAAAATAAGCAAAGCCGTGAGAGTGTGTAGAGTTGGGTTAATTGCAGACCAGTCAGGGTTGTGCATGAAGTGAAGACATTTTTATGTCATTCTAAATTGATCAGATTTGTAGTCCAAGTTGGTGCTTGGTACTAGGGGTTGGTGCTCCATCTGTTGCGACGAGAAAATTACGGGGGTTGGTGCTCCTTCCGGTGGATGCTGGTAAAGAAGTTGTAAAATTGAAATTTTGCAAAGACTGGATTTGGATTGAAGTCCAAGCAGTTAATTTTTGAGGAGTAGCCAAATTGGTGAACCTCGTTATATTGTGTGTTGTGGTGTGCTCTCATTTTGTTCTTTTGGTTTTATAAGTTTTTTGTGCTTCAGTCTTTGAATGCTTCTGTTTCAAAATTAAATAACTACACTGATTCACCCCCCCTCTCAGTGTCATTGTGTGAACATCAATTGGTATCGAGCGAGGTTCCTTGTACAAGCTTAATCGGCTAAGGAGATCTTGGAAGAAACAATGGCGAGGCGGTGAAGGATTTTCATCCAACAAAGCTCCCTTATTTGATGGAACAAATTACACCTTATGGAAACTCAGAATGCAAACATATCTGAGTGCATTGGGATATGATATTTGGGATTACGTAGATAGTGGATACACAGCACCCACTACTCCTCCAATAGATACTGCTGAGAAAAAGAAATTTGAGAACAACTCCAAAGCTAAGAATGCCATAATGTGTGGGCTTGTTGACGGTGAAGCGATAAGAGTCATGAGTTGTAAATCAGCAAAAGACATGTGGGATAAAGCTGAAGAGCATCCATGAAGGAGACGAGTAAGATTAAGGAAGCAAAGCTGCAAACTCATCGAGCACGGTTCGAAGCACTGCAAATGAATGAAGATGAAAACATAGAGACTTATATCCTTGAGAGTCAACGGAATTATTAATGCAATCGAGAGGACTCGATGAAGAAATTGATGATGCAGTTGTTGTGAAAAAGGTTCTCAGAACACTTCACAAAAGATTTAACTCCAAAGTCTCTGCAATAGAAGAGGCAAAAGATCTAAACAACTTCAGCATGGATGAGTTGCATGGTTCCCTGACAACATATGAAATGAGAATAGGACAAACCAAGTCTACAGACAGAGAAGCGACTTTTAAAGCACACAAGAATGTAAAAGCTGAACATGAATATGAGGATGAAGGAACAACTGGATGAAACAGAAGCCAATTTTGTTCGAAAACTCACAAAAGGAAAAGGAAAATATAGAGGGAAGCTACCTTTTAAATGCTTCAATTGTGGAGTCGGTCATTTTGCAGCCAAATGTCCAATGCGGGAGAGAACCAAAAATGGTGAAGGTTCACACCAAGAAAAAGGTGACTTGGAAGAAGAAACAAAATTTTAGAAAGAACAACTTCAAGAAGAAAAGCTTCATAACCAAGAATGTCAGCGAGTTACGAAGAAAGCACGGATGAGGAGTCCGAAGAAGAAGGAGGTGAAGCTCTTTTCATGGCACTTGAAGAAGAAAGAACAGAGAAAAATCGGGAAGGTGATGAAAATTCCAAGGATGAAGGTGAAGTGTATTTGGAAGGAGAATTGGTTGCTTGCACTTGAAGAGTTGAGTGCGAGAAAGGAAGAAGAATAAGAAATTTTCAAAGAAATTAGAGAATGCCACGGACATAATAAACAATCTGAAAATACGAGACGAGAGGAATTCAAGAAAATGTCCGAAGTTCTTGATGAACAATTAAGCTGTAAAGACAGGTTGAATGCGACAAGCTAGAGGAAGACATTGTTAAGTTAAGGATGCGGTTAGAGGAGATGAATAGAAAATTGAAGCTGTTTTCATAAGTTTGAAGAAAGTACTTGTAAAGCTGGATAAAATGTTAAATAACCAAAGGCCTTACGGCATAAAATTTGGTTTAGGCTTTGATGAAGGAGAATCTTCAAAGGATTCAAAGAACTTGAATATAGAACTCATAAAGAAAGAAGAAAAGATCGGGGTTGAACCAGAAAAACCAAATCTTGCAAAAGAAAACAATAATGCCAGATTCAAGAAGAATACTGACAAAGATGGATTCACAAAAGTCACACATCCAAGGAGGAGAAGAGTCATGGCTCCTACTTCAAAGTGGCAAAGACCGGCACCCAGGTTTAATCATGCATTTTCTGGTTATTGTTTTAAATGCAATGCTTATGGCCATAAGATTTCAGATTGCAGGCATAATGTATCTCAAAGGAATTTTACCAGTAGAAATGTTTTTTCTCCTTTAATGAATTATGCAGTTGAATGTTATAATTGTCATAATTTTGGACATATTGCTAGAAACTGCAGAAGCACTTTTGCATCAAATAATTATCAGGGTAGAAAATCTCAGCCAAGTGGGTTGAAACAAAACCAAAAATTTCTTGAAAAACAGGCACATGCTAATGAAAGGACAAAGGCAAAACAAGTAGCAAAATCTGCTATCAAACCAGAATGGAAAGAAAAGGAATCTTTGATTGTCCAGACTGCTTTTAAAGCTCAGAACAAATCAGCACCTTGGATACTTGACAGTGGTTGTTCCAGTCACATGACAGGTGACAAGCAAAAGTTTGAGAATTTACAGAATTATGAAGGTGGTTCTGTGAAATTTGGAAATAATGATGGAGCAAAGATTGTTGGAAAGGGATCAGTCAAGATCGGTGATGGCAATATAAAATCAAAAGAAGTCTTGTTTGTAATTGGCATGAAGCATAACTTGCTAAGTGTAAGTCAAATATGTGACGAGAGGCCATGATGTAATCTTCAAGAAGGAGGGCTGTGAAGTAAGAAAGACAAAAAATGGAAAGTTAATAGCCACTGGGTGAGAACTTCTGGAAATATGTATACACTTTCGAAAGCTACGGAAGGAACATGCTTGATTGGACGAGGAAGATGAAAACTGGCTATGGCACAAGAGGCTTGGGCATATTAGTTTTGACAATACGGCAAAAATCGGTTCAAAAGAGCGATTAGAGATATACCAAACATTGGCAAACCTGTAAATAGCATCCGTGAGTCATGCCAAAAGGGAAAACAAACCAGAGCCACTTTCAAAGCAAAAGAATACTTCACTAGCAAGCCATTAGAACTAATTCACACTGATCTATGTGGACCCATGAGAACTGAAAGCATAAATGGACACAAATATTTTATGCTTTGTATAGATGACTACTCAAGAATGACATGGGTACTATTTTTGAAACTCAAGTCGGAAGCCTTTGAGATGTTTAAAACCTTCAAAAATCTTGTTGAGAATCAATCGGGAAAAAGAATTAAATGCCTAAGATCAGACGGGGGAGGAGAGTTTATCTCCGAAGAATTTGCAGAATACTGTCAAAAACATGGGATAAGAAGACAATTTTCAGCGGCTAGGACACCTCAGCAGAATGGTGTTGTAGAAAGGAAGAATAGAACAGTGCAGGAAATGGCAAGGACAATGCTGGCAGAAAACAAAATAGCTGACAGATTTTGGAAAGAGGCAGTTCATACTGCAGTTTACATTCAAAACGGGTGCATGCTGAGACCACATGAAAGCAAAACAGCTTATGAGTTATGGTTTGGCGGAAAGGCAACAACAAGACATTTCAAAGTATTTGGCTGCAAGTGCTACATAAAACGGATTGAAGATAACCTCGATAAATTTGAAGATAGAGCGGATGAAGGTATCTTTCTTGGTTACTCAACAAAAAGCAAGGCATACACATGTTACAACAAGAGGTTGAAGAAAATTGTTGAAAGTGTTGATGTGAAAGTTGATGAAGGTAGAGAACAAGAAACTACTTATCAAGAAAACTACCCTATGTATGAAGAAGTCATTGAAGGTGATGATGAAAAAGAAACAGAGAAGAATCAGAAAATTGATCCAGATGGTGTAAAAGCTGAATCTGAAGAAGAAGAAAACAGGAAATTTAAAACAGGCAACTGGCGGAAAAATCATCCAAGTGAGCAGTTATTGGGGATCCCACGAGATGGTATTCAGACAAGAAGAACAGCAGTGAGGAACTATTCTCTGTTATCTAGTATTGAACCTAAAAATGTTGCTGAAGCAAGCATCGATGAAAGTTGGATGAAGGCAATCAATGAAGAACTAGATCAGATAGAGAAAAACAATACACAGGAATTAGTACCTAGACCAACAAATAAAAACATAATTGGCACTAAATGGGTTTTTAGAAATAAATTGAATGAAGATGGGCGAGGTTGTCGAGAAATAAGGCAAGATTGGTATGTAAAGGCTATGCTCGGGTTGAAGGCATTGATTTTGAAGAAACTTTTGCACCGGTAGCAGGACTAGAGGCAATCGAGAATGTTTACGGCATTAGCGAGTTCATAAAAACTTCAAAGTATATCAAATGGATGTAAAATCAGCATTTTTGAATGGAAAAGCTGGAAGAAGAGGTTTACATTGAACAACCGAGATGGCTTCCAACTTGGTGACAATCCAGATTTTGTTTGCAGGGTTAAAGAAAGCTTTATATGGATTAAAACAGGCACCCAGAGCATGGTATGCAAGGCTGGATAATTATCTAATTAAACAATGGTTTAAGAAAGGTTTGGTGGATAGCAACTTATATGTCAAAGCAGAGAAGGGTCATCTTATTGTTCTTGTTGTTTATGTAGATGACATAATATTTGGCAGCAGCATGGATGAATACTGCAAAGACATATCAATTAAAATGAAAAAAGAATTTGAGATGTCAATGATTGGTGAACTTTCTTATTTCTTAGGACTGCAGGTCAATCAAAATGAAAAAGGCATTTTTATTTCTCAAGTTAAATATGTAAAAGAAATGCTGAAAAAGTTCACAATGGAAGACAGTAAACCGGTCAGCACTCCCATGACAACAAGGCTGCAAGTTGAGCAAGGATGATAAATCTCCGGATGTGGATCAAACAATGTACAGGTCTATGATTGGAAGCTTGCTGTATTTAATAGCTACTAGACCAGATATACTACAGGCAGTATGCATGGTTGCTAGATTTCAGGCAAGTCCCAAAGAAACTCATGTCACAGCTGTAAAAAGGATCTTCAGGTACCTCAAAGGTACCATGGATTATGGGTTGTGGTACCCAAAAGGCAAAGACTTCACTTTGATTGCATATTATGATGCAGATTGGGCAGGGTGCATTGATGACCGGAAGAGTACAAGTGGAGGAGCATTTTATCTTGGAGACAGTTGGTAGCATGGCACGACAAGAAACAAGAATCGGTTTCTCTATCCACTTGCAGAGCGAGAATACATTGCGGCCACAACTTGCTGTACACGAGATATTATGGATGAGACAAACTTTGAAAGATCTTGGTATCCACTTCAAAGAGCCAATATCAATAAAATGTGATAACACTAGTGCTATCAACATATCCAAGAATCCAGTTATGCATTCAAGAACCAAACACATTGCAATCCGATATCATTTTTTGAAGGATAAAGTTGTAGAAGGAGAAGTCAAGTTGGATTTTGTTCCAACTACAGAGCAAGTAGCTGATATATTCACAAAACCATTGCCCAAGGATGTTTTTGAGTACCTTAGGAATAAGTTGGGAGTGGTCACAATTCCCAAGAACTGACTATCATTAGGGATCACATTCTCAATGGGTGCATGCATGCCTATACTTATAGTTTTGCTTATGTTTATGATTTTTGCTAACTATAACAATATTTTCCCGAGAATGGTGTACGAGAGACTCGGGGGAGTCTACAGCAGCCCTTTGGTATTATTGGCAAAGGGGGAGAAGAAGTTGAGCAAGGTTGTTGTGTGTTGCCAACAATTCCAAAGGGGGAGATTGTTGAGCAAGGTGCAGCAAAAGCATTTGAGAAAGTATTGTCATTGTTGTCAACACAGACAGATTGATGCAGTTGATGCAGTTCAGAGGTCAGTCAGATCAAGTGCAGAAAGTTTCAAGCAAAACAGAGGTGACCCAGATTCAGAAATTGGCAGAAAGAGACAAGGAAGAAAACTGTCGCGATATCGCGACATGTTTTCTGTCGTGATTTCGCGACAAAAAGTAGGAGAGAGAAAATGCAAGCCAAAATGTCGCGATATCGCGACATGTCGAGTTTTCGTTGAGGAGAGAGAAAATGTGTCGCGATTTCGTGACAAAAAGAGAGGAGAGAGAAAATGCACGCCAAAATGTCGCGATATCACGACATGTCGAGTTTCGAGGAGAGAGAAAATGTGTCGCGATTTCGTGACAAAAAGAGGAGAGAGAAAAGGACCCAAAATGTCGCGATGTCGCGACATGTCGAGTTTTCACTGAGGAGAGAGAAAATGTGTCGCGATTTCGCGACATGCTTAAGGATGACGTCAGCAAATGTTGAAAGTGTCGCGATATCGCGACAAGATGCAGGGAAAGCTTCCAAGAGCCAAAACGATCGCGATTTCGCGACATGCGTAAGGATGACGTCAAGCAAATGTTGAAAAGTGTCGCGATATCGCGACAAGATGAGAGGAAAGCTTCCAAGAGCCAAAACGGTCGCGATTTAGCGACATGCTTAAGGATGACGTCAGCAAAAGTTCTAAGTGTCGCGATATCGCGACATGAACAGAAGGAAAGCTTTCAAAGCCAAAATGGTCACGATTTCGCGACAGCAAGGGCATGAAGTGTGCGGCTTCAAAAAGTGTCGCGATATCGCGACAGGTAATAGTTCGGCAGGTAAAACCCGCAGGAGCATGCAAGGTGACACGTGTCGAAAAAGCGAGACAGGAAAATCATGCAGCCGATTACGTAAAAAGTAACTGATGTCTGATCAGCAGTTACAAATTGACAGGTGTCGATCATGCACTAGAACAGTTGTATACTCTTGATTGAAAAAGCATTCGATGCATCACATATGGAGTTTTGAAAAAGCATTCGAAAAGCCGTATTCGAAGAAATTGAACAGCCGAATATGGAGAATCAGAAAAGCTTTTTAAAAGACGTATTGCAGGGTTTCGAACAGTCAAAATGCATGGAACCGAACAGCCGTATTGTAGGGTTTCGAACAGTCGAAGTGCATGGAATCGAACAGTCGTATTGCAGGGTTTCGAACAGTCGAAGTGCATGGAACCGAACAGCCGTATTGCATGGATTCGAACAGTCAGAGTATGTGATTCGATTGCATGCAGGATTGAAAGGTTATAAAAGAATAATCGTACGAGAGAAGATGTTCTTGTTGTTAGAGAGAAATTGTTGTAAAAGAAGGGTAAGAAAAGAATCAAGAGAAAAATAAGCGAGCCGTGAGAGTGTGTAGAGTTGGGTTAATTGCGGACCAGTCAGGGTCGTGCATGAAGTGAAGACATTTTTATGTCATTCTAAATTGATCAGAATTGTAGTCCAAGTTGGTGCTTGGTACTAGGGGTTGGTGCTCCATCTGTTGCAGTAGAAAATTACAGGGGTTGGTGCTCCTTCCAGTGGATTTTGGTAAAGAAGTTGTAAAATTGAAATTTTGCAAAGACTGGATTTGGATTGAAGTCCAAGCAGTTAATTTTTGAGGAGTAGCCAAATTGGTGAACCTCGTTATATTGTGTGTTGTGGTGTGCTCTCATTTTGTTCTTTTGGTTTTATAAGTTTTATGTGCTTCAGTCTTTGAATGTTGTTGTTTCGAAATTAAATAACTACACTGATTCACCCCCCCTCTCAGTGTCATTGTGTGAACATCATCCTATGCATCTCTCCACCAGATAAAACTTTTCAATATGGTTGTGAAAAGGTGGCATTCATTTTCGCAAATTTGTCACATTAATTCGATCACAAGTTATATGAGGTTAATCCCGCATATTAACTTTCATTCTTTAATTCTTTTATCCTCCATATGAAATTCCATTTTTCTTTTATGCTGGTGCAGATGGGATCCATCGTTTGTAGAATGTCTACCAGATGACATAAAAATATGTTTTATGGGCCTTTATAACTTTTTAAACGATATAACGGAACAAGGGCAGAAAGCTCAAGGGCGTGACGTCCTTCCTTATCTTCGTTCAATAGTACGTAATTGCCTGCACATCTCCGCAATTGATTTTGCCGCTTATAAATATTTAATCAAAGAAATTGTGGATTTTTAGTCCAATAATCGAAGATTGATTACTTGTTTGCTCTGCTCTGCTGCTTCAGTATTTGGAATTGGTTGCTGCTTTCACTAAAGAAAAGGAATGGTCGGAGGATAAGTATGTTCCATCGTTAAAAGAATATTGGAGTAACGATCCTAAGTCCAGTGTTTTGCGAGGGAGACCTCCTTCCTGGATTCCAATGTCTTGTAGTAAATGATCTCAGATATTTACAAGGTCAGTATTAAGTACTTTCTATGGTTTTTACCTTGCAGTAGTTGCACGCTCGGCCTCTCATAAATCTCTCTGTTATGTTGTTGTTTAATCTTTTCAACTACGAAGATGGAGAGAGATCGAGGTGAATTGGTTTCGTGCGTTCAATGCTACATGAATGATAATCCTGGATGCACAGAAGAAGAAACTCTGGATTATATGCACCATCTGAATGAAGAAGCCCTTGGTAAACTACATTACGAGTTCCTAAAGCCTGGGCCGATACCAAAGTGTTACAGAACACTTCTTTTCGACACTGTAAGGGCTATGCAATTGACTTACAGGAATACAGATGGCTTTCGGAATTCCGCTGATGAGAAGATGAAAGAACAAATGAGAAAGATTCTCTTCGAACCCGTGCTCTAACTGTTGGATACATAATGTTCCTTGTATCTTTCGGTGGTCGTATTTTGTGATATTCCTTTCCAACCTAAGTACTATTAAATTTGTGAGTATTATTTTGATTTTTTATGTAAGCTTTTTTATTTTTTGAAAGAATTTAGTTTCACATTAATATCTTTTTTATTTTGTTAATATACCATGTGCATCAATAAATATTTATACATTGATTTGGTTGTAGAAATTGAATGGTTTATAAATCCCTATGTACATCAATATTTATACATTGACTTGGTTGCAAGAATCATATGGTTTATGAGTCCTACTACTTATCAAACTCTTTGTTAATAAAATAGTATGTTTAAAGTTTCAAGCCTTTGGTTCTAGTCATTTAATATTTTCACTTGGATTATGGCTTATGGCTTGTGTAGGGATTTCTCACTTTCTAACCTATGGGGTAGTTGGTCCTCTCTTGCTTTCTAATTGATTCATTGCCATGTTCTTCTTTTTTTACTTAACTAGTGTAGTGAGTGCATGTGTGAAAAATCCCACATTGATTCAGTTATGGGACTTTATGAGCCCCACTATTTACCAAATTCTTTGCTAATAGCTATGGGATGGGAAATATAATTGTGAAGGTATTTTTGGGGACTTCTAAAGGAAAGGGTGCAAGAGAATACAATAAAAAAGTCCTTATTGGAGATACATACAATTTTGATTTAACTCTAAAGCTTGAAGATTTAATTTTTCCTTGAAATGATTAAGGCTAAACTAGATGTTTATTTTCCTTTTTCTTATTTTACCCAAGAAATAGAGAAAAAATAATAATTTAACCAATTAAAAAACACGATTAAGTCCTAAATGCTTGAATAAAAAGGATACTAAAATATATATACCATAAAGATAGAAGCATCATGATGCTTTCACCTGTAAATCATCCTTTCACATTAATGTAAAATAGACAAAAAATATTAGATTAGTGGTAGAGGGATCTATCTAAGCTAGAAAAGAATGTTGAACTCCCTAGGTCATCAATTAGGTCCTTGTTCAGATAGATGTAAAAATGACAGGAATATTAAATATATCAATAAAATATTTTGTTAAATATGATAGGATTGGATATGGTAAGAATTTAAAATGAGATCATGATGCCATTAATGGGAGAATATTAAAAATGAAATATCTTGGATTTAAAATTTCTATTGAGAGCTACAAATTGAATCTCAAGGATATGATTCATTAATGGTAGGCAACTTGGAAGGTACCAAAAGTCAACGTTTTTATTATTTTGGTGTATGATAATAACAAAAATTATCATGGCATAATGGCACTTTTACTATCATGACCATTGGAGGTTAAATTTGGGTGGAAAATGTTAAATTTAAAATGTTAGCAAAAGTGTTTCCAGGTTGTGAAAGCATCATTGATGATTTTGCTCATGTCATGGTGTTTTTTCTCTTGGAGTAATAAATACTCTTAATTTGGGTAATTTATTAACTAATTGATGAAGCGATTAGCAAACTTAAAGATCAACCCAATGCTCAAAAATTTGGTGTCCACATTTACCTTATTTTGATGTAGATATTGAATAAAAATGCATAAGAAACTAACATAGATACCCCAATTTTGAGACAAGAAGATTTATTGGTGCTTATGGTTAGTGATGCAAGATGACTGATGCTTTAATTATTTGCTTAAAGGTGATGTAGAAATTTTTATTTTGGGCAACATTAAATGCCATCATGCCCTAGTGTGCCCCTCAAGTATTGAAGGAAAAATTAAGTTGGATTGAAGAAACTTGATTTGATCATGATCCATACTAGTGCATTGATGAAAACTTAGGACAAACAGTGAAAAATGGTCAAGTAGTCTAGGGATAAAAGGTATGGGAGTAAAAATATAATCATTTTTTTTTTAAAAAGAGAAAAAATGGAACTCTAGAGAAATTATAGTGATAGAAGTTTTTATGGCTCAACAACACAACCACCACAATGCACAAACTAGGTGAGGATACCTATAGTAGGAGGAGGAATAGTAGTGCTAGTGAGGATACCTATAGTAGGAGGAGTAATTATTTTTTTTGCATTTTGGTCTTGAACAACATTCCCAAAGAAAAGGGTATCTATTTTTTATAGTGCCTAGCACCATCACATGATACTTTTGTACATCGATATTGCTTTCATGTCTCAAGAGTAGTTTGACCCGAAAATTTTTTTTTTTCCCGGGGGGCTTCCCACTATTTTTTAAAAAAAAAATTTTTTTTCACCTTTTTTAATAATCACAAAGCACAAATCTTTAAAAAAAAAAAATATAAAAAAAAAAAAAAAAAAAGAAATAAAAAACACAAACACAAACTAGAGTTTTTTTTTTTATCTACCCTAGGGAAACCAACATTTAAATAAAAAGTAAAAATAACACCAAAACACCAAAAAAAGGGGTGAAAAAAAAAAAAAAAAAAAAAAAAAAAAAAAAAAAAAAAAAAAAAAAAAGCCCAAAAAAAAAAAAGAAAAAAAAAAAAAAAAAAGGGGGATACAAAAATCATAGTTGTTAGATAAGGTATTGATATTAATGCTACTTATATTAAGAGTTGATTTCATAGGTAGATTACACTTTTGAATACATTTACTTTTGGCATTTTTCTCAATGATATAAGAAAGAGGGTTATCCACTGGTATTGGGAGAGAGTGGTAGAAATGAAATATTATTACATAGTATTTGCATGGGGATCAGTGGTGTTGGCATAAATTTAATAAATATTACATCAAATAGTCTACAAAGGCAAGAGGAGCCTCACTTATTGCACATTGATCTTGAAAGCACGAGATTCCGGGCGAAGGAAACACTAATTGCGATGCATTCAAAATCAAATACGCTTAAGTCCTAGAAATGTAAATTGCATGAAATGAAAGAGACGCATTGGAAGAGACACAAGCAAATGGAGAAAACACAGCCCTTTCATTAAACTTTCTTGATCTCTGTTACAAATACGCCTCCTCCCTTTTCAGGGGCTAGGAGCGTTAAAAGAATTTGACTACAATCGAGACTTAAGGTTCCTCTTTCCGCGTGCCCACACTTGAAATGGACGGGCCAAGATGATGTCGCCGCTGATGTCGATGAGTCTTTGACCTCTGCTGCTCCTCCTGCGAACAAAGAAACAACGAAGATGTCAGTAGCACCTGCCGCACATAAGAAGTGTTTGTTCTCTAAAATCGCCAAAAGATGCATGCAAACATTTGTCTGAAACGGTGAGTAAAATGACTCTAAATGACCTGAAAACCTGACAGAGGATAGAAAACATCACCAGAAGGCCACTGCCACTGAGACAGTCGGCCAATCTGCCTTCAACTGGAATTCGTCCCTGGGCAGGACGAATTCTGACTGCAATTCGTCCCTGGGTGGGACGAATTCTTCTGTGTTGGAAAAGCCGACCTGATGCTGCTCCAATGTCGAATCTCGAGACCTGCAAAACACCTGCAAACAGAGGGGTTATGTAATTGGGGCCATTTTGGGATGACCCAGATGGTCGGATTCTCCCAATTTGGCCTCTATCCTCGGGAATTCGATATCGCCACCTGCAAGTTAGTGAAACAACAAAGCGACACAAAGCATGATAAAATCTGATCAGAATGTTATGAAATTGAAGCTATGAATTCACCAAATAGAATAACACAAAATGCAACATGAACAAGTAATCTAGAATGCTTCAGAATAAAACTTAGAAAGTGCGGGGGTGCCCAAGTGGGCCTCCCACCGTTGGCACTTGATTTTGGAGCCAATCCACTAGGGATGGGCCCAAAACTTCTTAGGATTGGGAGGTCGGCAAATTGGTTGATTCAGGTGTCCATATGTTGGATTTGGGTCAGATTCAAGCTTCCAAAAGCCACCCAACAACCTCCCTTGCAAAAGAGATTGGTGGATGTGAGAAGGTGAATCAAAGGGGATGCAAGTGGGTGTTCAACTCGACAGCACTTCGTTGCTTGAAATCTCCTTCAATCTGTCTCTTTTGGGTGAGAAAAGTCCCACCTTTTATAGACCCATGGGGTCTCTTTTGAGAGGGAAGCATAAGCGCCATGTGTTGGTCATAGGTGCCATGTGGCGGTCATGTCTTCCCATGAGGGAGGGGAGTCCTCCATGACTTGGGCTTTCATAATCGCCCTTGTGACAGTCCTCTAACGGCCCATCTGTTCACCCACACACGCGTGCGAGGCAGGAGTCATCAACTGACTATCCCTGGCTGCCACTTGGCGCCATTCTTCTTTTTGCCCGTTAAACTTGGAATTCGTCCTACCCAGGGACGAATTCAGAATTCGTCCCTTGGTGAGACGGATTCCAATTTGAATTCGTCCCAGGGTGGGACGAATTTGGAGTAGGTTGTCTGAAGGTGCCAAATTGCCTCTTGACCTTCCAAAATTGCTGTAAAAGTGGTTAGGACCACTGTTTGACCTCTGAGGGCTGCCCTGGGGGCTATGTTTGTCAAAGCGATCAGTGTTTGTAGTCACATAATCGGATTGGTGCTGTTTTGGTGTCTACAGATGCCCCTTTTTGGGATGCGCTGTGCATGGCACAGCGCCGAGCAAAAATAGATAACCAAAGCACTAATGATTAGGGTTTCTTGGTAACCTAACCAACTTTTGATGCCCCAAGCATGGAAAGGGCATGCATTCTTGAATCCTTGCTTCTGACGAGCTAAGGAGTTTGATTTCAAGTGTTAACCTATTTTGGTGAGGTGTGACTTGAGCTTGGACATTGATCAGTCATGATTAGGCAAAGGGCGCAACCTTTTATCCATGGGGGAACCTTGTGTTCATGATTCACGAAATGCCAAGTGTTTGATTGATTTGATTGTTGCTTGTTTACTGCCCCAAGCAGGAGCGTAATTGTCTTTGTCAATGATTCTTTGAATGCATGTCGTTTTCCTTAATTGGGTGTGTGATTGTTGATTGGTGACTAAGTGTGACTACCCCCTCAAGCGACGAATCGATGAGGGAATGACCTTCATGAGAAAAGCGACGAGTCGCTTGACCCAAGATGACTTGTGCAAGGGTGCCTTTAGAGGGTTTACCGTTTAAGCATGTGCAATTTTTCCAACATTTGGACCTATTTTTGGTGGGTGTTAACCCTTTTGGTGATGCCGTAATGGGGTGAAATCATCGAAAATCCATCTTCCCATGGAGCGGTCCGGCTATGGTAGCCTTCTTGGGGAAGTAGGAGAGTGATAATTTGAACCCCGACATCGAATTTCTATGCCCAGAGGTTAAGTGCAAGAGCACTTGTGTCCGGCAATGCTTATTGCTTTTGTTTTTATGTTGCATTTTTTGTTGTTTTGATTTTACCTTTTGTGACACCATTTGGGGATTAAATTGTCGAAAATCCATCCTCCCGTGGAGCGGTCCGGCTATGGTAGCCTTCTTAGAGAGTAGGATAGTGACAATGTAAACCCCGACATCAATTTTGCTATGCCAAGAGGTTAAGTGCAAGAGCACTTGTGTCCGCAATGTTTATTGTTTTTTTTTGTGTTGCATTTTCTTGTTGTTTTTGTTGTTTTGTACCTTTTGTGATACCATTTGGGGATTAAATTGTCAAAAATCCGTCTTCCCGTGGAGCGGTCCGGCTATGGTAGCCTTCTTAGAGAGTAGGATAGTGACAATTTGTAAACCTCGACATCAATTTTTCTATGCCAAGAGGTTAAGTGCAAGAGCACTTGTGTCTGGCAATGTTTATTGCTTTTTGTTTGCTTTTTTGTTTTTGTTGTTTTGATTTTCTTTGATCTTATGCATGATGGTTGATGAATATGGATGTATGCATGTTGATTTATTTTGATGGATGCATATGCTATGATGAATACAAATGTTTTTTATTTATATGTGATATGCAGAGATGAAATGGATGAATGAGATTTGTGATGTTTGGCTATGGCACCATAGACTGTTTAGAACTCTGTTATTTTGTTTTTAGGCGATTGCTGTGATGCATGACTTTGTATGTATACATGTGGTTTTTCTCTCTTTTTTTGTATTTTCTGATGGTATTGTAAGGATGAAAAGTAGCGCAGTTGGTTTAGAAATGTAGCTAAGGTTTTCTGAGACTCAGACAGTTTTTAACTCACTAGCCATGACTGTACTTTATCTTACAAGACTTTTGAACAAGGTATGAATCGGACTTGTTTTTGACCAAGCTATTTCACATCCCTGTGTGTGCAATTGAGTTCATTTATGTGGTATTTGTCAGGATACCGCCAGTGCCAGATGGGCTTTCAACCGAACCTGTACTGAGGATCACCTAATTAGCTCCACTAACTCCTTTGTTGTATTTAGTTAGATTAATCTGCGGTGTTATCCAGGATGCCATAAGCTAGCTCATCCACATGCAAACATTGATCTGTACGCAAGTTAATGTGACAGATATATCGTCATGCGAGAGGTTTACCGCCGGTTATCGATAGGCTATCAACCAAACCGGTATTGAGGCTTGCCTCATGACCTGTTAGAATGCTGAGAGTTCCAGGGATTCAAGTTCAACTCCCTTCTTTTCTTCAATTGTATTGGGATACTTGCTCATTTGTAGTGATAAGATCACTTTTTATTTTGATTTGTTTTTCTTTTGAGCAAGGGATTGGGGATATGGAGTGATGAAAATCACTATCGTTTGTGCCGTTTGATGTGTGCACTATAGGATGTCAAATATTTGATTTTTGACGTTTTGCAAATTTTTGATGTTTTGCAACTATTGAGAACTAGGGATTCTTAGGGAATTGGGTAGGGAGGATGCTTGTCCTTTTGCCAACTCTCAAGCATTCTTGGGGTCATTCGCACAGGGGGATGAGCAAGATAACCGTTTCGCTTTTGGTGACTTGGATTACCCTATAGGTTTCATCTTTCGTTCACACAACTTAGGAATTGTTTTATGTGTTTTAATTTGTGTTGGGATGTTACGTAACAAGGTGTATTTCAAGTGTAACTCTACCTTCGTAAAATCTGTTTGACTCGGTACATTACATAGCTAAAGAGCAAAATGATGACTGAATCACGAAAACTCTTGATACATTAAAAGACCACTGACTCTAGTGTGGTAAAAGCAATGCATGGTGTTTTTGTTGTTTTTGTAAAATGGAACAGTGTGGAACAAGATGGACTAGCAGAGCAATTATAGCCTATGGTGCCTTTGACCTGTACGACCACAAATATGCAATGTATGGATGCAATGCTTGATGCAACTACATATTTTTGTATTTTTGATGGATTGATTTTTGTGAATATGAAGATGAGGTGCGAGAAGAGCTCTCTATTGATGAATTTGAGTATGCCTAGAAATGAGATGCAAATTTTTGTTGTTTTTGATGATTTTTTTTGTTTTTGAATTTTCTTGATGGTGACCAAGGGATTTCGAGAATCCTTTGGGGCATTTTTGGGTGACCAAGCGATTGCGATAATCCTTGGAGCTTTTTGGGTGACCAAGTGATTGCGATAATCCTTGGAGCTTTTGGGGTGACCAAGTGATTGCGATAATCCTTGGAGCTTTTGGGGTGACCAAGTGATTGCGATAATCCTTGGAGCTTTTTGGGTGACCAAGTGATTGCGATAATCCTTGGAGCTTTTGGGGTGACCAAGTGATTGCGATAATCCTTGGAGCTTTTTGGGTGACCAAGTGATTGCGATAATCCTTGGAGCTTTTGGGGTGACCAAGTGATTGCGATAATCCTTGGAGCTTTTGGGGTGACCAAGTGATTGCGATAATCCTTGGAGCTTTTGGGGTGACCAAGTGATTGCGATAATCCTTGGAGCTTTTTGGGGTGACCAAGTGATTGCGATAATCCTTGGAGCTTTTGGGGTGACCAAGTGATTGCGATAATCCTTGGAGCTTTTGGGGTGACCAAGTGATTGCGATAATCCTTGGAGCTTTTGGGGTGACCAAGTGATTGCGATAATCCTTGGAGCTTTTGGGGTGACCAAGTAATTGCGATAATCCTTGGAGCTTTTGGGGTGACCAAGTGATTGCGATAATCCTTGGAGCATTTTGGGTTTGAATTATGGCTCTTCAGGGGATAGAGGTACCCCCAGCTTGATGGTCTTTGCACTTCGGATCTGGCTCTAGAGGTATGGGCATGAATGGATCGGCCCTATGCACGGATAGGAGGACAGGGTCTTCCCTCGGCACTGATGTCATGATGGGATCTCGAGGTGGATGGTGCTCATCGTGGATTTGGAGCCATGGATCCAATACTTGGTCCCACCTTGGTGGGTCTACCCACCATTCATGCCCTAGTAGTATGCCCATCTGTCCCATTAGATCTTCATGAGTTAAAGGGCGGTGATGCCGTCGCGCATGTCTGAGATAGTCCATCTCAGTCTCATCTTCTGAATCACTTTCGGAGACCCAAAAATGTTCATTCTCTTCAGCAACTGGTGCTTGCGACGTTGAGGGCTCTCCTTGTTCCAGCAAGTTAATCTGGTCCCATTGTGGTTGTTCCACTCTTGGTGGAGGGACCTGATTCTTTTGACACTGTGTTGGTTCATCTGGAACCTCTAAGGGGAATAGCTTCAAAAAGATGTCCGGAAGTCGTTGATGTTCTCTTTGAGGATTAATCTCCGAACTTTCGCCTCTCTCTAGCAAAGGAGAGGGATTACTACTATTGCCAAGGGTGTTTGTTGACCATGGGAGGTAATCTCCCAATGTATATTCTGTATTTGGGTTGGCATAAGGATCTGGTGCCAATCCCCCCTTGTTGCCTATTTCTAGGCCTTGCATATTTTCGACCAAGATGTCTAAGGGCAGGGGGTGGTTGAACCCTACTCCTGACTTATCATATGGCATCCGATATCTTGGTTGGCAAAGGACCCGCATCCCTTGCTCATATCTGCCTAGCCCGTATCCATGCCAATTGCATTGGCCGAGATATTTTAGGGCAAAATCTGGGTTTGACAGATAGTTGATATTTTCAACAAAAGGCTCTTCGTCTGCTTCCTTTTGTTTGCATGGTTCAAGACCATGATCAAGGCCCCCATACACAAAATTCGTCTGGTTTGGTGGGTAGCCTAGAGGAACAATTGTCCCTATGGGAAGGCGAGGTCTTCCCATGTCTTGTACTGACTCCAATGCGGGGGTTGCCACAACATTTTGCACTAAATACTCCCCCAGGCCCGTATTGGCCATTTCAACAGTGATTGTTGATGATTGGGTGGGAGGAAATGGGAGTCCTTCCTGAGTCCATTCCATGTTCGGCATTTTAGGAGTCTCCGCTTCTGCTGTGTGAGGTGTTTCTTCTGTTGATACCGTTGAAATTGTGGGCAACCCCTCTTCTAGGGGCTTAGCCTCTTCCATGATCTGTTTTCCCTTGTCCTTCTATTTGGCCATGGCAAGTGGCGTTGATAATGAAGGAGCAGATGATGAAGACTCACCTGGGTGGGATTTTGTTGATTTGGTCACCAATGGTGCCTACGGTATTGGACCCTGTTTAGATGGATTTAACTGGAAATCCAAATGCGTTGAAGGGAGGGTCGATTGAGGCATGAATTGTACCGCATTGCAATACTTGAAGGGCTCTAAGTCCATTGGGACTACATGTATTTCTCCTTCAAAAGCATACTTTAAGCACTGGTGGGCGATCGAAGGGACACACTTCATGTCCCTGATCCAAGGCCGCCCTAGCAGTATATTATAAGCCATCTCGCCTTCCAACACATGGCACAATGTAGGTATTGTCTTTTGTCCTACCTGGACAGGCAGAACAACTGTGCCGACTGTCGAGCATATTGCATCGTTGAAAGCTCGCAGTGTGTACGTGGAGGCTGTGATGTGAGAGGTTGGCAACTTCAAATGTTTTAAGGCTGTAGTGGTAATGATGTTACTGGACGAGCCAGTATCTACCAACACTCTCTTGTACGGGATCCCGTTGACCCGCGCGATAACGTGCAGGGGTGGATCTGCCATGTCATTCGATATTGTTTTGACTTCATCTTCTCTGAAGGTGATGACCGGCTCCGTACATTGTTTCACATGTCCCACGAAGTTGTTGAAAGAATTTGCTTCGTGAGGCTGTAATTCGATGGCTTTTAAAATGTCCATAAGAGCTTCCCTATGGGGTGCTGACTGTTGAATAAGCTCGTAAATGGACAACCTAGCCGATGTGGTCCGCAAACTCTGCGTGAGTTTGGTCCGTATCGTGACCTCGGGTCTAGGCGGAGGCAACTGCGTTGGGCGTTGTTGAGGCTGCGATGTTGTCGGAACTTCCCTCGTAGCTACCTCGGGGGCAACTGCTGGGTACCTTTTGTTCCTTGTCACTATGCTAATCATTCCCACAAATCCTTGCATGGGAAGATTCTGTCGCACCTCGTTAATCTGGAGTGGTTTTGCCTGTGCCTCGTGGGCAGGCAAAGGGTCCTTGAATACCCCCATTTGTTGATTGTTTGGCGCTATGGGGTTGTCCACGGCCAATGTTCTATTGTCAATCAAATCTTGGATTAATTCTTTGAACTTCCAAACATCCATTCAAGTCGTGTCCTCTTGCGCCTATGGAATCTACAATACAATTCCTCTCTGTATCCCCTAGGCTTAGGAGCATTAGGGTCTATATTTTGGATTTTTGGCAGAGTGACTAAATTTGCCGCTGACAAGCGGTCAAATAGGGAGTCCCTGGACTCCGTGTAAGGGGTGAATTGTCGCCTAGGGCGACGCTGCTGATTCTGCTCCTGTCTTCTATTATCTCTTTCATAAGCAGGAGGCACTGCCTGGTAATTAGCCTTTTGAGGCTGCATTTTTGGCACAGGCATGGGAACATTTATCGCAACTTGGTTAACCGCAGCGTGTTGTGATTGCGTTGTCCCGGTTTTAGTGGTTTTATTCCACTCTTTCTTTTTAGGCTTGGCGATTGCGCCTTCGCCTATTTTGATCTCTTCTATAACTCTGGCTTGCGCCAAAGCTTCTTCTAAGCTGGCGTATTGCTGCAGCTGCAATAGACCAGAGATTGATTTTAAGCAACTTTTTGCGAACATCTGTGTGAGATCAGACATAGGGGGACGGTAGGGTAACTTAGAAAGCAAAGCTCTCCATCGATTCCCGTATGCTGCCATTGTTTCTTCCTCAAATTGCTTGAGGCTAGCCAGATCACTCAGTGATGCCTTCTTCCTTGTGTTGAAGGCAAAGCGTTCAAGAAACGCATCCACTAATTGATCTAAGTTGCTTATGTCTGTGTTTGGGTAGTTGTGTGAACCAATCCGAGGCAAGGCCTATGAATGTGGTTATGAACGTTCTAAGCAACAATGCGTCATTATCTTGGATGCCGAAGCATTGGCTTAGAAATCTTGTAACGTGTTCTTGTGCGTCCTCTTCACCTTTAAAGATTGCCAATTGAGGCAACTTGAAGTGCTCGGGGTAAAGAGGTGTAGGCACTGAGGGATGCACCGGATTACTGCGGAGTTGACGTAATGTGGGTTTTTGATGCCCAGAAGCTTTTGTCTCCACAGACTCCAAACGCTCTAATAGCGCTTGGTATGCATCGGAAGATTTTATTTCTTCCTCTCTTGTTCGCTCCCGTTGTAAGTTATGGAAGACTGGAGGCCTATGGAGGGGTGGCCGAATGGCAATCCTCCTGCCTTGATGGGGAGTTTCAGCATATTCTATTTCTGGTTCGTACTCCTCATAAAGTTCTTGAGGAGTCTCTGGGCGAGACCTATGACCTTGATCGAGTCCTCGCTGAAGGTACCCATCATTGTTTCGGGGAGTGGCCTCCCTCTCGGGTCTGTAAGATCTCGGAGGCAAAGCTTGACGAGGTCGTGGAGACCTGTCCTGCACCAACGAATTATGCCTCTCATATTGTTCGGCCCTTTGGATGCGAGGGGTTGGCTCCCTCTCAGGTAGTTCATAGCGTAACTCATCCGCTTCGCGTTGCATGCGCTCTCTATCCAAGCGGTGTCGGTACTCTATCTCCTGATGACTTTGTTTAAGCCGCGTGATTTGGGCTTGACGGGTGGCCTGTCTAGCAACTATCGGGTCAATTTGGTCTACCCTATTTTTCTCAGGAGGTTCGAATGTTTCTCCTATGTGTTTGCCTCGAGTTTGATGATCTAAAGTTTCAATGGGTCGCTTCCCTCTGTCGAGGTGGGCGACATGTACTCGAGGCTCTGGCCTCGATGTATGATCATGATACCTAGCAAGTGCAGAAACGCAAGGTTCCCGCACTGTTTGTTGTCCTCGAGGAATGCGATGGCTTTCCTCGTACTCCCTTTCACGGGTTTGGAAGGGGCGGGCGGAGTTAGCTCGCCCTGTGTAAGGAGCCCTGCGCTCCGGATTTTGTCTTTTCGTCTTGATGGGAGGTAAAGAAGGGACGCCATATCCACGTTGTCCCTCCAAATGGATAGTGTGCCTCTCTAGTGCTCCATCGTGCTGTGGCCACTCATGTCTAACCTCAGAAGGTGATTCTCTATTTACATCAAGGTCTACATGTAAAGCGTCTTCCCGAAAGGGGCTGTTTTGAATGGGCATACCCCACCGAGGATTCTGACATGGATTCTTTTGTAGGCCAGACCGATAAGGCGGTATGACCAAGTCCTTGGGATTGTAATGGAGATGACTCGTGCCTCCTTGGACATTCCCCACAGCCTCCTCCCGTGATTGGGCTTGGCTACGGGTGAGCACCATGACGATGTCTCTCTAAAAACCCTAAAAATTGAAATGAGTCAGATGGGGCCCAAAATTGGTGTGCGCATCCCTCTTATAGTAGACAAGATAAAAATGAAGTTTCAAGTCCTAACTCTAAATACATTAGGAGATATTGACATCCAAACAGCTCAAAAAGTGCAAAAAATTGGGCACGCAATTTTAGAACCTAATTTCGGGGCACTAGATGATGGAATTTGGCCCCAAAACTGACTTTTCTGGGCTACGGTTGAGAAGTTATGGCCCCGGCAAGATGCACTAAAATTTAGGGAAAAATATAAGATTTCCCATATTTTGTTGGATGCTCCCGCATCACTTATGGGCACATTTGGGGTGCTTTTGGGTTGACCAAAGGGTTCATGGACACCTTTGGGGCATTTTGGGGATGACCAAGCGATTGCAGGAATCCTTGGAGCTTTTGGAGAGAATGACAAAATGCATAGATTTTTATCTTTTGTTTATGATGATTTTTCTTTTTGTTACACTAAGCAGAAATGAACACACACATACACAAACAGTGATTATCTCTTTTAAGGATTAATGGTGTGTCCTAAACTGGTTTAGTGCATTTTGATGTTTTGTTTTGTTTTTGAATGTTTTTGAAGAACGTTTAAATGCATAATGAAGGCTCATATAACTCCCAAAATGGTCGCCCCTTCAATATACCAACCAGGCCGATATACCAACCTCTCTATATACCCGCCCTTACGAGAGGGAGACTATAGGTACGTGAGAGCAGAAGGTACGTGGTACGTAGGCGGTACGAAAGGGGGATTGTCCTGTTAATGGCACCTACCATAGAAGACTTATCCTCGCGCGCATGGGAATCACCCCAGCGACACTCGGTCAGCTTTCGTCAGGATTTACGCCTAACAATAGTTGACAATCGGGAAATGGATGCAAAGCTAAGCCAAGGTGGTGATGAACCCACCGTTGGTCTTGCTCAAGGGCTGGGGTCTTACGACCAGCTCCTTGGTTTAAAATTATTGCGTGAAGTGTGTGGGATTCATTTTATTTAACGAAAATGAAACAAGCATAAATGACTTTCCCTAAGCAATGCAGGATAAAATGAAAACAATTAAAGAAACAGAAACAAAAACAAAAAATTTAACAGAGATTATGAAAATCCCTACCTCTTCTCTTCCTGGACCGGTTGCTTCTAAATTTCTGCTCTGAAAATCTATAGGCGGGAATTCGTCCCTCTGTGAGACGAATTTCAGAACAGAATTCGTCCCTGCCAGAGACGAATTTGAATTCGTCTCAGGGTCAGACGAATTGCAATAAAGAATTCGTCACAGTCAGAGACGAATAGTAGTCTGCAACAAAAAAATGTACCTGTCAAGCACAAAACACAAAAATTTAATCAGTTTCGTGATCTTAAAAACCAGGGGACAGGGTCCCACCGTGATCGCCACTGAAAGCACGAGATTTCGGGCGAAGGAAACACTAATTGCGATGCATTCAAAATCAAATACGCTTAAGTCCTAGAAATGTAAATTGCATGAAATGAAAGAGACGCATTGGAAGAGACACAAGCAAATGGAGAAAACACAGCCCTTTCATTAAACTTTCTTGATCTCTCGTTACAAATACGCCTCCTCCCTTTTCAGGGGCTAGGAGCGTTAAAAGAATTTGACTACAATCGAGACTTAAGGTTCCTCTTTCCGCGTGCCCACACTTGAAATGGACGGGCCAAGATGATGCCGCCGCTGATGTCGATGAGTCTTTGACCTCTGCTGCTCCTCCTACGAACAAAGAAACAACGAAGATGTCAGTAGCACCTACTGCACATAAGAAGTGTTTGTTCTCTAAAATCGCCAAAAGATGCATGCAAACATTTGTCTGAAACAGTGAGTAAAATGACTCTAAATGACCTGAAAACCTGACAGAGGACAGAAAACATCACCAGAAGGCCACTGCCATCGAGACAATCGGCCAATCTACCTTCAACTGGAATTCGTCCCTGGGCAGGACGAATTCTGACTGCAATTCGTCCCTGGGTGGGACGAATTCTTCTGTGTTGGAAAAGCCGACCTGATGCTGCTCCAATGTCGAATCTCGAGACCTGCAAAATGCCTGCAAACAGAGGGGTTATGTAATTGGGGCCATTTTGGGATGACCCAGATGGTCGGATTCTCCCAATTTGGCCTCTATCCTCGGGAATTCGATATCGCCACCTGCAAGTTAGTGAAACAACAAAGCGACACAAAGCATGATAAAATCTGATCAGAATGTTATGAAATTGAAGCTATGAATTCACCAAATAGAATAACACAAAATGCAACATGAACAAGTAATCTAGAATGCTTTTAGAATAAAACTTAGAAAGTGCGGGGGTGCCCAAGTGGGCCTCCCACCGTTGGCACTTGATTTTGGAGCCAATCCACTAGGGATGGGCCCAAAACTTCTTAGGATTGGGGGGTCGGAAAATTGGTTGATTCAGGTGTCCATATGTTGGATTTGGGTCAGATTCAAGCTTCCAAAAGCCACCCAACAACCTCCCTTGCAAAAGAGATTGGTGGATGTGAGAAGGTGAATCAAAGGGGATGCAAGTGGGTGTTCAACTCGGCAGCACTTCGTTGCTTGAAATCTCCTTCAATCTATCTCTTTTGGGTGAGAAAAGTCCCACCTTTTATAGACCCATGGGGTCTCTTTTGAGAGGGAAGCATAAGCGCCATGTGTTGGTCATAGGTGCCATGTGGCGATCATGTCTTCCCATGAGGGAGGGGAGTCCTCCATGACTTGGGCTTTCATAACTGCCCTTGTGATAGTCCTCTAACGGCCCATCTGTCCACCCACACACGCGTGCGAGGTAGGAGTCATCAACTGACTGTCCCTGGCTGCCACTTGGCGCCATTCTTCTTTTTGCCCGTTAAACTTGGAATTCGTCCTACCCAGGGACGAATTCAGAATTCGTCCCTTGGTGAGACGGATTCCAATTTGAATTCGTCCCAGGGTGGGACGAATTTGGAGTAGGTTGTCCGAAGGTGCCAAATTGCCTTCTGACCTTCCAAAATTGCTATGAAAGTGGTTAGGACCACTGTTTGACCTCTGAGGGCTGCCCTGGGGGCTATGTGTGTCAAAGCGATCAGTGTTTGTAGTCACATAATCGGATTGGTGCTGTTTTGGTGTCTACAGATCTAGGTGTGGATCTAGGAACATATAGCTATTATAAGACCACCAAGATTACAAAGGTAGGTGATAGGCTAGAAGCCACTAGAAACATATAGATGGGATCAACATTTTAAGGTAAGATAAAGTATTCCCTTGAGGGGTGCATTAGTGGTGACACAAATAGGGATAAATCATCTATAAATAAAGAATATCCTCTAGATATTGTATAGGCATCATCATATATAGCTTGATAATTCCTACCATATAGCTCATGGTAGGTAGGTTAGATAGTTGGTGGTATCATAGGGGAGTGAAAGCTCCATAATTTTGATAAGATAATATTCTAGTTTGATGCACATTAGTGGGTACTCAAAAAATCAATCAAGTATTAATAGTTATTCATGGAGAGGGTATTTGGGGGACCTCTAGACCTGGACTCATATGTAATGATCAATCTAGATAATTTAATCATCCTAGATCAAAGGTGAGATAATCCTAGGGTCACCTATAACTATTGGAGGTATTACTAGACCTATTGGTTCAAAATATGCCTAAGTGGATGAGTTGCACCCTCAGGACCTCATTTAATATTGGTTGCCTTAGAAATAGGGTCTCTAAGTCAACCTTCAAATAAAACCAACTCCTTTGGTCCTATCTAATCTAACTAATATGGGATTGTAGACTAAAGTAAAGAATGCAAAGAGTTGGAAGCTAATTTGAAAGTGCTAAATATTTAGCTACATCAAGAGATATAGTGAATGAGAGTCTTGCAATCTAAATTTAAACTAGACTACCTAATAGACTAGGTTATTTTATTTATGACAAAAAAATTAATCTTAATAAAATCTAAGCATTATTAAGTTATTTCAGAACTGGAATAATAATTCTAGGAAGAAATTCAAAAAGTATAATAAATGTAGTAGAATTATCTATTCATAGATTTAACAAAAATATTTAATGACTCAGTAATACATACATACATTATTACAAAGAATTGAGCAAGAGACCAGACAAAAATCTAATATTTATTCAAAAGGTATATAGCCTCAATCATATAGATACACAATTATAAACACTAAAGGTTTGACCATTAGAATGACCTACATTCAAGTATATATATATTTTATAATACATTCAATTATTTAGTCATGATTACTTAGAGAGCATATTGCAGGTCTATTAAAATAGACATAGGAAGTGGTTGTTGCATTTATATGAGTTGTGCTTAACTGCTTCAAGTATGCTTTGTTAATGTGTGCAGTGTAGATTACATTGTGATGTTGGCCTATGTAGTGCATTTTTGGATTCTAACTATCTAATGATAGTCCACTCCTTTTTGTTATTCTTGTTCAGTTGAGCAGGGGTAGGTGTGATATGGAGAAAGATTTAGACATTAATATCTTATAACAATAATGATATCTAATGGATGATTGGAATGCATGATCCTATTAACTAGGATGATTTTGGATTATTTTTATAGAGGCTAGCAGTATGACAACATATTGTCTATTGTCGAGTGTTATTTCTTTTACTTTCTTCTCATATCGATCATCAGGCTTCATTTTTACTTTGATGACATTATTGCTAAAATATTTCGACAATCATATCTTATGTGTAGAGCTAGACAACAGGTATTTTTGTCTTAGATTTATTTTGCATCTGGCCTTCATTTTGGTCTATCAAATATTTAATCTCTTAATGGTGATGTCATCACCTTATAAAATCTAGAGCCTTTGAAATCCTTATAGAGCATAACACCAAATTATGGATGCTAGACACAATACCTTAGAATATTTATACCCCTCATTTAGACTGTCATATAATTTTTATGTTACCTTGATGACACCAACATCATTATTTGTCTAGCTACTTGTATTTCTAGGCTTCAATTTTACTTGAATGTTAGACATCAGATGATGAACATTAGATTTGAATATGCTTTGTTAGATTTTACTTTTGAAGAACATCAAATGCCAAATATCTCTTATGACTTTGCTTATATTATCCTTTTTATCCATCGAACTATATTTTAATCTTTTGTTCTTTTTCTTATTATCAAGTAACAAATTTTTGTTGTCTTATTATTCTCATCAACTTCTCAAATATCTAGATAACTTTCTTACAAAGCTAGCGTACATGTTTCTTGCTCTATGTTATCAAATATAATGCAATAGCCCTTTTCACTATTAGGTAAGCTTTTACTTGCTACTTTACTACTTGCTTCACCTAATTTTTTTGTTGACCACATCTTTCTACTCTCTACACCTCTATAATATTTTGGACTACTTTATACCATCTTGTTAGCTTTTGATATAATATGCAAAGAGATATAACAATCACAAGATGAAAAATTATATGAAAGAAAGTAAATATGCTACATTATTGAGATATTAAATAAATTTAAATAATATAAATGAATACAATGTAGCTATGGAGGAAGTGAACACTCCATTAATAAAGCTATTGGACTAAATTGCACCCATCACCATCAGATGGTGATCCATACAAAATTGTACTACCTATGAATATGCTCTAAGCTACTATGTCACTGACTTTGCCTATTCTATATCTATCTAACAATGAGACCTTCCTCATATAGGTAAAATATGATATTGATCAACACTCTATCTAGTTGTACAAGTGACACCTTGCACATTGATACTTATGCATTTATTACATTGCATGAAGTAACTAGATAAATTTACCCTAAAGTAATCTAATATCCTAAGTATATTCCTTGGAAGATACATTTACATAACCCAAATTATGGAATGTAATCTATTTATAAGATCCCCCTATATTACATTATTTGGGTATTGAATAATTTTAGCCTTCAATATAGATATTCATCTTCTTCATGACCTTTGTACTCTCCTTCTACATACTTTGTATTCATGTTTAGCAGGTAATCTGTGTTTGCATATGATGCAGATTAATCTATAGCTGAAGCTACATATTCTTCTTTCATTGGATGATCTTTGTCTTGTTCCCATTCATCTTCCTTATCTTCTATCCATCCACATTTATAGTTATATTTGCAATTGTCTTCATTTGGTTCTAATTACTTATGAATAAGGTATGGTGCAATTGTACTCTCATATTTTTTTTAATCCATTTGACCTTACTTTTTTGGTGTACTGGTTCTTCATTTTCTTCAACCTGTTCCTCTATAAATATGTTAGTATCATTTTGAACCATCACAATATCTTGTGATATTTCCATTGAGTCTAGAATGTATGTATTTTCATGTATTGAACCTGTTGCTTTTATTCCATATTTAGTCATAATGATACATGTATTGATTTCATCCATATATCCAAAGCTAATCATATAGTCATTTTCTACTAACTTGCTTACTGAGATGAGATTGAATGTTAATCCAAGAACATACAATACATTTTGTAGTAGAATATTTGGAAATGATTTACTTGGAGTTACACATCCATATCCATGTATAAGATAAGTTTGGCTATCTATAATTCTTAGTCTGTAACCTTTAGAAATATCAAGACAGTCAAACCACTGTATATTTCCTATCATATGATGATTGGATCTTGAATCAATATACCATATGTGCTCATGTTTTATGAGTCGGTTCCTATTGGAGCAGGTTTTACATTTATTGTATGACATTCCTTTACCCATTTGAATTGGTTGAATTTGAAGAGATGAGATAGAATTATAGTCTTCCTTACAACTCCCTATATTAGAATATGCAAACTCTAATTGAAGTATATAAACTTGATTTGATGAAATATTTAGTAAAATTTTAGATTTTTAGGCTTCCTTATGTCTCCCTAGTAATGAGAGTATGAACACCTAATTTTATGTTTTTAATAAATATTATATCTTCCCAACTTGACAACCTTTGAACAAGTTCTGTAGAATACCTTATGACTCCCCAATGATTTTGGAATATGATATAGTGATTTTATAAAACAAAGTTAAATTTATCGTTGATTTTGTATAGTTTTGTAAAGGTCAAAAATCAAATTTCTAACACTTTATTTCTCCTAATTGAACTAAGAAATTTTTCAATTTTTGAAGAGGTTTTAATGTTGGATTTCTTTTGTCCCTTTTTGATAATTTTAGAGACAAGAAAAATATGAATTTCCAACCTTAACAAAAAATATTTAATAACCTCTTTTTATAACCCTTAGGTTTTAATTGATAATTTCCAAAGACCTAGTTTGATGTTGTAACCCTTATCACTCCCAAATTTGGAAAATTAGAAAATTAATGATATTTGTAAATTATTAAAGAAATTAATCCAAGTATAATTCCTTATTTCTCCTAGGTTGAGATGCAAATATTATTTTAATTTGGTAAGTTATCTCATATAGCTTTTGCTTTCAAAAATATAAATTTCAACCATAGCTTATAAACCTTATATATCCAAAATTGAAAGCAATAATAAAGTGGGATTTAAATATTACCTTTATTATGCTAATCCCCTCACTCTTCGATGCTTCCTTTGGTTGAATATAATAGTGGTGTTAAATTTCACTTGGGTGCTAGAATCAATGGAGATGCTCATCTTCAATTCTAGAATGTAAATGCTGATGAAATAGGAAGGTTTAACCTTCAAGACTAGGAGCCTTTAATGCTCATTCTTCCTTTCTTCCACAATGTGCTTGACTGGATTTGACTGCATTTCACTATGTTGTGATATTTGGACTTCGGGTACATTTTATTGGAGGAATAAACTTGAGCCTTGTAACACGTGTCACATCCATTACGTATGATAACTCCTCCTTTTGTAATGTATCTATTTCTTGTTCAATACCTCTTGCTCACTTTGTAACATCTTTTTACTCGTGTGGGACTTGTGGAGGATAACAAGTATCACCATATTTTTAACGTATACTTGAGGTTGATGAGCATTGAGAGTCAAAGTTACTATAATGTATGTGCCTTAGAAGATTAATTCTAAATTCACACTCTTTGCATGAAGTCCTTTACTATAACACCTTACAAGGATATTATTATAACTTCCTAAGTCCTTTTGTTTGCCACTCCTTTTCTTTACTATGTTTCTTGAGCAACAAGTAAACTTATCTTCTATAGGTAGATTGATGAGGTGCTATGGAGATTGAATAGTAATTCTTATGCTCCTTTGGTGGATGATCTTCACCAAGTTTAAGGTTTTGAATGTAGCTCATTTTTTCTTTATCTTCTATGCCTTCAATATATTAATTCATGTGCATATTTATAGTGTAGATGTTGTCCATACCTCATTGATAGATGTGGATGTTGTCCATCTCACATTGGTAGAAGTAGATACCTTCTCTTTATAGTGTAGATGTTTTTCATCCCACATTGATAGATGTGGATGGTTTCCATCCCACGTTGGTAGATTTGCACTATTTTATCTATGTAAATGTGGCTTTGATGATAGCCTCTTATGGGCTTTGTTTTTGCAGGTTTGTTCGTCCAAGATGATCCCTTTGAGTGGCTCCTATTGATTAAAAAGAAGAGTGCTTACATTCAGCCTTTCTTGACTGCTTTTTCTTGTAGATGTTGTACCTTTTTTGGGAACATTCAAATATGATCTTGGCTTGTAAAATACCATATTAAAGTAGTGTAATAAAATATACTATATATTGTACATAAGCCTCCTTTGATGCACCTTCTTTTGCACTCTTATTTAGATATGAAATTCTAGTTTTATGGAATATTTTTCTCCTACAATACAAGGGTTTTGAGGTTGTCTTCTATGAGTATACACCTTCAATTTTTTCTTGGACACTTTGGTAATAAATCTAAGCTTAGATAATAGTAGATAGAAGCTTTTTAATTTATGTAAATTTTTGCACTTTCTTTTCTTGCATCCAATCTTGTAATGCTTTGGATTTGAGTTTCACCAAGTCTCAATATTTGAAGCTTCTATTTTTTTTTTTGGGTAGTTTTGAGTGGTAATTTTTCCCAAGTGCAAAACAACACTCACAATTAGGATTTTTATTATAAAACCCTCTTTTGCAAAGAAATTAACATTTCTCCAAGGTTCCTTTTACTTAAAGTGTGCATGTATGCTTGTCAAATGAGTGCATGGAATACCTTAGTGCTCTGTGAAATAAATATCAAAAAGGAACCTATGCTAGTGTTACTTTATTATGTTATGCTTTTATTATTCATTAACTAAAAGGGATTGATTTCTCTTATGTGTAGAAATAAAACTGAAAAGGCTTGATTTCCCTAATGTGCAGAAATAACATAATGAATGAGTGTATGAAATTGATCCTAATTCATTTTTTATTTCTGATTTGTTAAAGTGATCTATCCCTGAATCCCTATTAGAATATTTATTTTATCTTAAATTAAACATGTTTTGTTAACAAGTGCTATGGAAAACCACTTCATTTTATCTTTGACTTAATGTGAGATTGGACTTAGTAAATCCCTCCCTTGAATAAAAATTGATTTTATCTTGGATGGTTAAGCTCTATCCGAGCAAGAAAATAAAGTGACTAAATCTAAATGTGAAATATAAATCACGAATGATGCTTCAATTCATTTTGTCTACTTTGAATGGATTTTATATTGTCTTGCTTTACTTTGAACATGAGAGAAAATAATGTAAATGACTAACTTTGAAAGTATAATAGCATTTATATGCCATATAAAATACCCCATTTTAATGAAATGGTAATTATAATAAAGGGATTCAATTTATTTCTTGAAAAACAAAATGCAAAACCTGAAAATTCTATTTTATTTTAAACTATGGAATCATGCAAAACTGAAATAAAAATTCTTGCTAAAAGTGTGAACTTCAAATAATTTTGGAATTTTGAATTTAAGTTAAAACAAAAACATACTTGCTTTAAATGGAACATTAAATCTTATTCTTTCAACCTATGTAACTCTTTTTGGAATTTTATATTTTTTCCATTTTTTTATTTTATTTTGAAAACTTAAAAAAAATGAAAAATATAGGGTTAGAAAATAAAAATAAGATAACATGAAATTCTGGAATATGGACTAGAATATGGAGAAGACCAAATAAAAATACTGCAAACAAAATCCAACATATGCTATAGAAAAATGTTAGATTTCCAACACAAAACACAACTAGGTTAGACCTGCATCCACACAATCTGAAATCTGGTTATGGCAAGAGTCTAAGGAGTTAAAAAAAAAATGCAATATATATACTAAAATGTTGCAACCATATCCATGCATAAACACAATTAGTGCATGTGAGAAATATATTCAATAAACACAAAATTATATTCAAAATTTCATTTTTTGCATACAATGGTAACAAATCTACAGTAGTTTGAATAAGCTTCCAATCTCCTTCCATCGCTTCCTATTCCAAAAAACCAGCCCTTATTTCCTTTGCTTCCATGGCCTTTTAAATATTTCCAACCCTAAAAGACACTCTTCATTTCATTTTCCCCCCTTTTCATTTGGCTTAGTCATGTAACTTCTTTGTAACTATAATATCTTCCAAATGAAACGCTTCTTCCATTATGATTTTGCCAATAATATTTTGGTAAGGATCTTCCAAATGAACCACTTCTTCCATAACGTTTTTTTACCAGCAATGAATTAAAATATGCTTTTCTTTTATTTATAAACTTGCCAACGTTAATATAAAGCATTAGTTCAACGTATGTTTAATAAAATCATAAAGTCAACATAGAAATTAATACCAAACCAATATGTAAAGAAATATTAGCATGCCATGAGAAAAAGAAATGCTATTATTTTGCTTTATTTTATTCATTTTATTTTTATATATATCTATTTTTTATTCTTATTTTTTTTTTTTTGCTTTTCTTATTTTTTTTTTTTCTTATTTTTTTTCTTTATTTAAATTTCACTTGCTTTTTTTTTTTTTTTTAAATTTTGATTTAATTAATTTCAAAATTTTGAATTGATTTTATTCAAAACATTAAAACTAACCAAAATAATAAAATAACAAAACTAAGAAAAAACCTAACCAATACACTAGACAACTTAAAAGAAACTAGAAGGATACACTAGTCAACACACCAACCTATCGAAATTATCATGCAAAGACATTAAAATTCAATAAAATTCAAAAAAATCCAAAAATTAAAGGTGGGTCCCCAAGTTTAGGGCTAGTTGTGGAATGGCCACAAAAAATGACGACTATTGTTAGGAAATGCTCTTGAGCATTTCAGATGAAGAACCCTATTTTGAAGATAAATAAACCAAATATCAAAAAACAAATCATCTAGTGATATCCATGAAAGTGGGGTAGATAACTTCAAAAGAAACACATGAATCATTTGTATTTATTGATTGTGTGTGAGAGTGATTTCATTTTGCATTCTCCAGAACTATTCGGATTCCATAACTTGCTTTGCGTTAGGCTAAAAAAGTATTACTCATGAAAGAATATGCCTTTGCATTCCTCCACATCCCATCAAGCATATATAGCCTTGGTGGATATGCCATCACTCACCTAGATATCAAGTTAAATTTGTGTTTGCCTATTTTGTAAACATTGCTCCACTGCCATCTAGGTGTGTATAACCCTGGTGGAGATGCCCTAGGCCATTTGATTGGTTTAGCCTATTTTTTTGTTTTTTATTCATCCTTTTATTACTTTACAAATTCCACCTGCCACCTGGGTTAGAGATCAAGTAAGGTTAAATATTGAGTATATAAAATATTTTTACCTTGATTTGCAAACCAAATAATTTCATCTTTCAATATTTCAATAATACCCCTTAATATTATTTGTTCATGTGTAGCTTTAGAAAAAGGATTCATTGTTCCCATAATTGGCTATCTTAATCCCAAAATCTGAAAATAATAACTAAACAAGTTCATCCCATTTTATTTGATCCACATGATAGGCTATTCACCCTTCATGATGAAGGAACACAAAAATGATCAAGAAGGCACTAGTAGCTACCATAAAACATCACCTCAAACGAAGGTACCAACCCAAAACACAAAACTTGCAAACCCAAAACTTGAAAATAAACTTAAAACCTAATCTAAAAAAACCTTGATGAGAAAAAAAACATAAAACTCACTAAACCAAAAATTAGAAATAAATCCCAAAACAAAAAACCAAAACAAAAGAATGAAAACCAAAACTTATATACAATAATATACAATATGATGAAAATATTTGGACTATCATTTCCCTGGATCCCAAACACGATTAGCACACTTTAAAATATATGTATTATGATATGCATGCCAATCTTTACAAACACCCCACCAAATAAATATTAAGCCAAACCAAACAAAAAATCTTACTTTACCTCTACCACGCCACCAATTTGATTTAATTTTATTAGCAATTCCAAGTTTAACATTTGATTCATTAAGCTTATAAGAGAATACATTACTTTCAATTCTCTTTTTCTTATTCCCTGAGATGTAGATTTCAAAATTAGATTAATTTTTACAAGCACGTAGGATTTCCTTGAAATAAGAGGCTATTTCTAAAAATTTTAAAGTAAAGTCATCATCTATGTCTTTAGGCCACTCATACTCATGCAACAACTTACAAGTATCTAGGACACTTACTAAATAAGAATCATTATAATCTTGTATCCTAGATTCAATTGTTAGTTGTTGATGGAATTGATTTAATAATTCAAGCACGTCTACTTCTCCCTCATTTAACAAAGCAATCTCACTAGTGGTGTGAGTAGAAATCCACTCTAGTTCTTCATTCACCTCTAATGGTATTTCATCATAAATAGCATTTGAATCCAATAAATGATTATAAAAAATTTCACCTAAAGTTTGAATGTTTGGACACAAAATGTTAGATTCTACTTTTTGTACATTTTTATTTACCAACACTTGGTGAGCCATTGTGATCTTTTCTTCTTCTTCATGGGATTCATCATCATCATCATCTTGTAAAATTTAATGTGATATAGCGATTTCAACATCGTGCATATCAAATAAAATAGAAATTTTGTTAATAGGAATTTGAGAAACAAATAAGTCCTCATATCTTCCCCAACCATTATAATAATCATCTTCTAAACCCATGGGATGAAATTCTATCATGTTTTCCAATGGCATATGATTCTCTAATTGTTCAGGAATTGTAGGCTCTTCATACAAGGTATCAACTTTAGTGTCCTGCATATGATATGAAGAATTTTTTTATCATAATGTGCAAAAGGAACACATTCCTCATATCTTCTCCAAACATCATCATAATTATCCTTTAAGATCAAAATATCAAGTTCTATCAAGTCTTCTACATAATATTTAGATTCATCTATAGATTCACTTTCAACCATTTTTGAAGGTTCAAGGGTTTCTACAATGGGATCAATCATTGTATTCAAATTTCTATAATTATCCCAATCCTCCTTTGTAAATAATGACCCTAAGCCTAGGTCGTCATTTGGAACACATTGAATTTCTTGATCATTTTATTGAATCATTTCTATAGAACCACAATCCTCATTGGTGAATATTGACCTTGATACTTGCACCTCCTCTTGGATGATATCTAAGGTGGTTCTAATATACAAACATTCAACCTTATCCCCTTGATTTCTCACATTAGACCTCATTAAATTCAAGGGTATTATATTAGATGGTTGGTATTGGTTGGAATCTATAGCTCCTGAAAAACAATCCATCATGGGAGAAGGTGGTATCTCAACCTGACTCATGGATTCATTAGGTTCTTTACAAATGGAGATAAATTGATTTGATATCATATTCGGGTCAACTAGATTTCCAAAAATTTTAATAAATGTTGCTTCTAATTGATCCCAATAAGTAATATAACCTGTAGGTAAACCAAGATACCAATCATAAGCAAACTCATAAAATTTGGATGGAAACATGTTACAAATAACATCTTCATGCATCATTTGCAATTGAATTAAAGCGTTCTTGTATGCCTGAATATGTTCCTTAGCCAACACTATTCCATTATATCTAAAATGAGGTAGATGATCCAAAAGATCTATAGGTATAGGATGTGAAGGCCCAGGTATGTTTAAAGGACAACCTACCCTTAAAGAAGTAAGGAATGCCATTGGTGAACCTTAAAGAATACAACCTTAGTACTAAGTTTGTTAATCAAAGGAATATCTTGCAAAGAAACACAAAATGACTAACAAATCTCACATTTAACACACAAGTCATCATGTTCATAAACCAAAAGATATGCATCAATTAAACCATGATATTAAAGACCATTCTCCAATTTACAAAGGTTAGTATCAATGCATCATCAATTTCAAGAATTTCAAATTAATGGATACAATCAACAAAGCTTCATTAGTTAAGATAAATACCTCCAAATCACTTTTTCAAATAACATGAACAATTTAGAATCTAAATATCAATAAAGTAAACCAAATCAGCCCTCCTTCTAGCGCCAAAATATTGAGTGGTAATTTTTTCCAAGTGTAAAACCACACTCACAATTAGGATTTCGATTAGAAAACCCTCTCTTGTAAAGAAATTAACATTTCTCTAAGGTTCCTTTTTTTTAATGTGTGCATTTATGTTTGTCAAATGTGTGGATGGAATACCTTAGTGCTTTGCGAAATAACTTTTAACAAGGGGTTTGTGCTAGTGTTACTTTATTATGTTATGCTTTTCTTTGTTCATCAACTGAAAGGGCTTGATTTCATTTATGTGCAAAAATAAAATTGAAAGGGCTTGATTTCCCTAATGTGTAGAAATAACATAATGAATGAGTGCATGAAATTGATCCTAATTCATTTTTTATTTCTGATTTGTTAAAGTGATCTATCTTTGAATCCCTGTTAGAAGATTCCTTTTATCTTAAATTAAACATGTTTTGTTAACAAGTGCTATGGAAAACCACTTTATTTTATGTTTACCTTAATGTGAGATTGGAGTTAGTAAATCCCGCCCTTGAATGCAAATTGATTTTATCTTGGATGGTTAAGTTTTGTCCGAGCAAGAAAATAAAGTTACTGAATCTAAATGCGAAATGTGAATCTTGAATGATGCTTTTATTCATTTTGTCTACTTTGATTGGATTTTATCTTGCCTTGCTTTGCTTTGAACATGAGAGAAAATAATGTAAATGACTAACTTTGAAAGTATAATAGCCTTTGTATGCCATATAAATTACCCCCTTTTAATGAAATGGTAATTTTCATAAAGGGAGTCAATTTATTGCTTGAAAAATGAAATGCAAAGCCTAAAAATTCTATTTTCTTTTAAACTATGGAATCATGCAAAACTGAAATAAAATTTCTTGCTAAAAGTGTGAACTTCAAATAATTTTAGAATTTTGAATTTAATTTAAAACAAAAAGGTACTTGCTTTAAATGGATCATTAAATCTTATTATTTCAACCTATGTAACTCTTTTTGGAATTTTATCTTTTTTCATTTTTTTTTTATTTTTTTTGAAAACTTAAAATTAAAATTAAAAAGCCAGGGTTAGAAAATAAAAATAAGATAACATGAAATTTTGTAATATGGACCAGAATATGGAGAATACCAAAGAAAACTACTATGAAAAAAATCCAACATATGTTGCAAAAAAATATTAGATTCCGAACACAAAACACAACCGGGTTAGACCTGCATCCACACAATATGAAATCCAATTATGGCAAGAGTCTAAGGAGTTAAAAAAACATGCAATAAAAATACTGAAATGGTGCAACCATATCCATGCATAAACACCATTAAACACAATTAGTGCATGTGAGGACGATATTCAATAAACACAAATTTGTATTCGTAAGTTAATTTTCTGCATATAATGGTGAAAAAAACTTCACAGTAGTTTGAGTAAGCTTCCAATTTCCTTCCATCACTTCTTGTTCTAAAAAACCAACACTTATTTCCTTTGCTTCCATAGCCTTTTAAATATTTCCAACCCTAAAAGACACTCTTCATTTCATTTTCCTCCCTTTTCATTTGGCTTAGTCACGTAACTTCTTTGTAAATGCAATATTTTCCAAATGAAATGCTTCTTCCATAATGATTTTTACCAATAATAAATTGGTAAGTATCTTCCAAATGAAACCCTTATTCCATAATCCTTTTTTTTTCCAGAAATGAATTAAAATATATTTTTCTTTTATTTTGAAACCTCTCAACATCAATATAAAGCATTAGTTCAAAGTATCTTTAATGAAATCATAAAGTCAACATAGAAATTAATACCAAAACAATATATAAAGAAATATTAGTGTGCCATGAGAAAAAGAAATGCTATTATTTTGCTTTATTTTATTCATTTTATATATATATATATATTTTTTTTCTTATTTGCTTTTTTTTTTGTTTTTTGTTGCTTTTATTATATTTTTATTTTCTTTCCTTTATTTATTTAAATTTTACTAGTTTTCTCTTTTATTTATTTATTTTTAAATTTGATTAATTAATTTCAAATGTTTGAATTAGTTTAATTCAAAACCTTAAAACTAACCAAAATAATAAAATAACAAAACTAATAAAGAACCTAACCAACACACTAGACAAATTAAAAGAAACCAAAATGAGACACTAGTCAACACACCAACCTATTGAAATTATCATGCAAAGAAATTAAAATTCAACAAAAATTCCAAAAATTAAAGGTGGGTCCCAAAGTTTTGGGGCTAGTTTTGTACTGGCCACAATAGTTAGTTGTGTTTTTCTCCAAGTTTTGTAGGATTCTAACCTTTTTGGGTGCCTTCTTTTGGCCACTATGAGTTGTGAATTTTTGTGTTTCAATAGTGTCTTTAGCCATATGATACAAATAAGATTTTGTGCCCTTCAAGAACATAAAACTAATTTGTTTTGAGAGTAGTATAATAGTGCAAGTTTTTTACTTTTAATGCACTAAGATTACACCTTATCACTTAAATCAACCCTCAAATTAATGCACTAACAATTTACTACAACTAATCAAGAATAACCTAAAATGAATCTTCAAGAGTTATTCTGCTAATTCACTACAACTAATATTGCAAGGCTTAGTCTTCTTTTCTATTTCTAAAGTATATGATAGGAAGTTGATAAATATAATTCTGAAATCTAATCAAATCCTAATTAATGTACAAATGAACCTTAAAAAGAACCTTTTTCTTTTTGTACTTTTGAAGACTGTAATCTACTTTTTATTCATACAACTTTAATCCAAATAAGGTGCTCTAATGAATTTGATAAGTAGTCTAGTTAATGAGTTAGTTAGCACCAATAGTTGCATACCTTTTTATAAAATTTATGTAGCTCCTTTTGCTGCTTCTGTAGAAGATGTGGATCTTGGTATCTAAGATCACAAAGTTGTTGGTTTGAGTAGGATCTTGCAACTTTTTGTAGACTATCTTGAAAACTCCTTCTTCACCAAATGATGGTCTTAAATTTTATTTCACGAGCCTAAGATTTGGTGGCTTTGTATCCTCTTTTGGTCTCCTCCTTCTATTTTAGATTTAGAGAAGTCTCTGTCTCTGAAGCGGTGACTCCTTACTATGAGAGGTAATCTTCAAATCTCCTAGATTTGATGAGCTTCTTCTATATTCAAGTCTTTTTGTCAAATTTTAACTTTAAGAAGTATATTGTTCTCAATATTATAAATGTCTTGAGGTCTTTCACTAGATTCTTCTTCTGAAATTTGACACTCCTTACCAAATTCTTCTTCTCATAGTTGACACTCCTTACCCAATTATCCTTTTCTTGGGCTCATTATCGGATGGTGATAATTGTCCCAAGTACTTCACTATCAGGGGCTTCTCCTTGGTAGTGGATTTCTCCAATGAGATCTCCTTTTATGATTTCTTCAGTATGGCTTTATTAGATTTTTTTTGGATGCTCAATGAGACCTTCCTAGGGTATTTGATATTACAACTTTTGTTGGTCTTCCTTTGAGACCTCTTCAAACTTCTACTCCTGGAAGTGTTGGTGGTGTGATATTCTCCTCGATTTCTAATTCTATTACTTTTTTATTCAAGCAATATTCTTCTACTTCTTCTGCTTCCAAGTTCGAAAGTCCTTCAATGAGATCTTCTCCTGATCTCTTTTGCTAAAGGTGTTGAATTGACTATGAAGAATATACTCTTCCTAACCTTTTTGTAGGAAGTTTTCCATATCCAATCAATCTTATTTTCCTGCAAAAAAATGTTAATACCAAAATATTCATATGCTTCTAAATTAGATATTCCTTTCGAATTAGATATTCCTTTCGAATTATTCTTTAGGATCAAGTATTTTGTGGCCTATTTCAGTATCAAGGCTTCTGTGGACTTTTTCAATATGAACGCTTATGTGGCTTTTTTTGTATCAAAAAATTTATGGATTTTTCAAATATCAAGGCTTCTCTGGCCTTTTCCATATCAAGACTTTTGTAGCTTCTGCTTCAAGGCTTCTATAGCATTTTATTCAAGGTTACTATGGCCATTTTGTGTCAAGGATTCTATGGCATATTATTCAACAGTAAAGTTCTTCGATCTATAATGGAGATCTTTAGCCTCCTAACATTATTATACCTCTTTTTTAGAAGTCTTATTTCATAGTTTTCTTCTCCTACATAAGGAAAAAATATCTATACTACGAGGGCACACCAATATTTGAGCAACGAAGTTGGAGTCTCCTAGATTTCTATCATAGGAGTACCAATCCTCTAAGAATTAATTATCTACAACAAAAGAAACTTTAAGCAATAGTTAGAAAATTATAGATATCCTGGATATTCACTAGATGATCTGTCAATCTAGTGGATTGAATGTTGAGTCCTGGTATTCATGATTTTTTCCTATAACTTTGTGGAAAGACTCTAGTCAAATGCAATCTCAGTCTTTTTTGGGACTGAGATTTCTTTCAGTTCTCACTTGTGACTCTACCTAATTCTACCATCTAGATTCTTCTAAGATATTATGATAGTGACTAGTCCAATGACACATCAGGTTAATAAAAGACTCAAGCTCAATAATGATGGTGGTTTTACTATAGACCTACATAGACTAGATCTATCGTAGCTCTAATACCACTTTTAGCTTTTGATATAATATGCAAATGGAGATAACAATCATGAGATGCATAATAATATGAAGGAAAGTAAATCTACTAGATTACTAAGATATGCAATAAAAAAAATGATATAAATGAATACAATTTAGCTATGGATGAAGTGAACACTCCATTAATAAAGCTACTAGACTACATCATACCCATCACCATTGGATGGTGATCCACATAGAACTGTACTACCTACGAAGATATTGTAAGCTATTATGTCACCAAGTCTCCATTTTCTATATCTCTCTAACAATGAAACCTTCCTTATATAGGTAAAATAGTATACTTGGCCAACACTGTATATAGCTGTACAAGTTACACCTTGCACATTTACAACTTGCACATTGACACTTGTGCATTTATTACATTGCATGAAGTGACTAGATAAATTACCCCTAAAGTAATAAAATATCCTAAGTATGTACCTTGGAAGATACATTTACATAACCCAAATGATGGAATATAATCTATTTAGAACACATATTTATATCTAAATATAACACGAGCTCCATCCGGGGTTGTTTTAGTTGAATTTTAAGTTATTGCATATCCTTTGCTATACTATTACCTTAGAAAAATTACTACATAGCTTGGAATAGACCACCTTGTGGAAGTAGGTGATGAAATTTACCTACATCATTGGTGACTTTTAAGGATTTTTTCTTACAAAATTGAAAATCTATAATACCTTATCTATGGGATATTAGGAATTTTGAAGGTAATTGGAGCTACAAGATAAGTTTATCAAAAGTGAGGGTTATAAAAATAGGTGAGGTTTAAGGTCCTTCGAAATAAAAGAATTTTAGTGTAGAGATGAGAATTGATGTATGAAATGGAATACATAAGGGATGATAATTGGAGATATGAAGGCCAAGTTAAATAGAGAGTGGACTACAAGAAGTAAGAAATGCAAGGGTAGTGAGGCATATGAATGATTGAGGTGATAGTGAGGTACCCAGGCACATAAGATAAGCATATGGCTATGGAGGTAAGTCACATGAAGGTGTGGAAGGTAGTGATAAAAAGAGAAGGAAAATATTGGTAATGGAAGAGAGAGAAAGAAAACAAATATACTTGACAGCAAGCACCCTCCACAAAATTGGAAATTCCATGAGCATATTCTACTATAGTTTAATTTTATTTTAGGTCCAAAGTAGTAGCCTTAGGTGAATGTTCACTTGCACAAATTGCATTAGGAAAATATTCTAGGTGCTCAAAAGCTTTATTTCTTTCTTTGCTTTCTTATTTGAAAAAGTATGGAGGAAGACCTTCTCTATGCTGGTGGACCCCATTTGAATCTTTATTGCTTCATAAAATATATGGTTTCCCATAATTATCATAGAACTACATGAATTAGGTAGCCTCATACACCCTTTTATAGCCACTTGTTGAAGTTGGTGGAAGTTGGATCCTTAATTGAAGTATCCTTTATCAGTGTTGGCATTTATTTCTTAAATATTATCATCCATGTAATCATAATAATTGTTTTTTTTCTCTTTTATTAAGCCAATCAAAGTTTTATGCCATTTCATTCTCATTAATGTGATATATGATTGCTTTCATTACTTTGGTACTACAACATATGGATCTTAATTCAGCATGATGTTTACTTCATTAGACTTTGTTACCTAGCATCATATGTATTTAACTTCCACATGCCATTGTGCTTCATGAATTTATTGTGATAATTTTTTTATACATACCTTCATCATGAGGATACTAAGAATATCATTTTTGCATATTTTCATAGTCATGTGAAATAGTTGTAGTTATTTATAAAGGATGAGTTGGGCTAGTTATTTCATTGGGAAAAGGGAGTATTTTGAGGAAGGGTTGTATTTAGGAGGATATGGTTGAGCAAACAGTAAATATGGTGGAAAGTGAGGAAAAAGAAAGACAAATAATATCTTCACTGAACATGTATATTATCAGATCCTCCTACAAAAATACAACTTAGCAATGCAACAAGGACACAAAAAGATATAACTTAAAATTATTTTAATACAAATGCTTTAATGCTCTATAGATTGAGCTTAGAAAACCTATCTCCTTTAGAAATCATCTTCTACTAATCAACCTCACCCTATATTTTACCTTCTTCTACTTTTAGACTCTCCTTATTTGTAATGGTCTGGTAATATTTAGGTAATAAGGAGTAGCAAAATTAAAGGGGCTAATCAAAAGGGAGATCTTGTTATTGTCATCCTTTTATTTCCTACTATAAAACTTGTTGGGAGTTGAATATAGTGGAACACTTTGGGAGGAGAGTACTTATTATAAGCTTCATGATAACAAGGCTACTTTTTCATTGGTTGTTGCATCCCCCTAGTATTTCACATAATTTGTACTAGTCTTCTAAGTTTCATCTATGTCACCTACTTAGTTCTCTTTTCAAAATTTTCCTTTGTGTGGTAAGTTGGATTTATTTATATTTTCCTATTTATTATAGGTTTTATTTATTTTTTGGCTACTTACACAAAATTATAGTGTGCTATATCATGCCAATGGAGTGACTTTGCTCATTCACTAGAATTTATAGTGGCCTAACCATACTATACCATATTTCAACTTTTTTCTTCAATACATCCTTTTAGGCATAAATATAGTATTAAACTACTTCTAACTTTGATATAATATTGAGATAGTGATATTTTTAGGAATATTTGACACAACGCATGAGATGCTAGTGCGACTAGTAATTTTTTAGATGTTTCATTTTAAGGGTTGTGTGAACAATATGCATCTAGAGGATTACAAAAAATATTATTTTTCTTTTGTGTATTATATATTTTTAGCATATTTAGATCTTTAAGTTATAACCTCTAGTATTCCTACTAGGTCTTTTGCTTTCTATGACTTTACAAACCTTGAGCTTGTGTGCTTGACTTCCAATTTTTATTGTTATATCTAGTTTGACTAGATCTACATCTTAGGGTAGTGATTATTAAATGTATATCCAAATTTTCCTTCTAACTTGGATGAAGTAAACATCTCCATTTGTATATTCTTAGGAATTTCATTTTTTGGGAATACCTTATTCTCTTCATATATTTTAATATGATATGGTTTGATTCTCTAGATGAGAATTTTAATAATACCTTTGACCCATGGCATTGCAATGTAACTATGATACCAAGCCAAGTAACCTCCATAATGCTCCAAAAATTATTTAGATAATCATATTCCAAATCATGGTGAGAGATAAAAAGCCATTACATATTGTACTACTAAAAATTCTAAGAATTTTTGCAATAGGATTGGAACATTTTCTATGATGCCAATTATCTAGATCTAAATACCCATATAAAGTAGTATTCCAAAGTATATATATGAATGATTAAAACCCATAGCCTTGTATATTACCCGAGGTATAATCATGATAGTTCTTGCTAAGTCTATTGTATAATTATGTATAATCTAACCTTCTAGTCACAAGGACATGTAGAATAGTGGGGATTGAATTTCATGCCACCTACATAATAATTGCTTAGATGCCAATTGATTTTCTTGGTGAGTAGTGATTTTATTTATTGATCATTTGAGGGAAACTTAAACCAGGTCCACCCATTCTATGACCAAATATCTTAGACCTTTGATATTTTGGCAGTATTGTCTTCTATCTTTTGGGAAATTTCTTTCAATAGTTTTCTATATTGTTAACCTGGTTCTATCCTCTCCTCTTTGGTTATGGTTAGATAATACAAATTTTGGTAGAATTTCTTCCTTTGTAAGTTCATATCCCATGATTCTAAATTTAGATTTAGTTCCCTTGGAACTTAATTTGATTATTATTTTCTTGGTATATCTTACATAATATCTGGCTTATCATCTCTTTCTTGCCCAACTTTTACCCTCTATCTAATCTATTCCTAGTATTTTGAGCACATGTATGAGAAAACTATGCCCAAACTATACCAAGTTTTCTAGATCTTGATCTCCTACATAGGCCATGAAATATATTGAAGTAAGAGTTGTGATAATTTCATTTCTTTTATCAAGACTTTTTCATTTTCGCCCTCTATATCCATATCTTGATATTTTTCTAGGGTATCTTATTTATCATATGCACTATTTTTGTTTTATTGTTCTAATATTTAAGCATATTCGAAAAGCATTGGATTATAGCTTTTAATTATTCAACTATATGAGGCTCATTGATTGTTGTAATGGGTACATTCTCTCATATTTTATGTCTATGATGAGTTGTTATTGGTAGATTCAATAACTATGAGTGAGGTATGGTTAGGACCATATTTTGTGAGTTCATATGATGATTTTGATGGGCATGTATGAGGATGTTTTTTGGTGTAAATTTTCCTACTCAGACAAGCATAATCTCAACCATGATACCTGGGTTGAAGACTTGCATGAATCTCTTTTTATTGTACTATAGTATTTGAAGGTTTAATTTTTATTCAAATCTCAAATGTAATACATATAAGCCTGTACCTATGACGATCAAATTTTATAAGGAATTCTATTCTAGAGCTTCCTAAATTAGATATTGAAGTCTAAGAGCCTTTCCTAGGGATGTCTTTGGATATAGGATGGTTAAGTGAGCAATAGGTAAGGATCTTGTGGATCATCAAATATCATTATAAGGGGTTCAAATAGGTCTAACCAAGCTCTAATGCTATTGTATTTTAGGGATGTAGACCATTCCAATGGTTTACCTCAAAAGGATTGAGCCAACAACCTCACCATTACATATTCACATATAATATTACAAAAGGTGGCCAAATATGAGATATCTTGATAATACTAATACAATTTTCCATTTCCATCATAAATGAGTAATATTTTTAATGCAGTCTAGAGAATTTCATGGAGAAAAGGAAGTTTGAATCACCAGATACTATACCAATCCAAAAAAAATTGTCCAACCATAGCTCTAAAAAAATTGCTAACATAGTGGTAGGTTCATCTAGTAGATGCTTTGTATTTTTTTAAGATTTTTGGCATTGTTACTATTTTATTTTGAATTTTATTTCTAGTGGAGTCACCAATTTCTTTGGATTCTTATTCTTCAATGGAGTAACTAGGTGAACATATAGAATCTACATGTGAGGTTAATAATTTAACCAAAATATTGAGTCCTCTAGGTGATTGAAATAATTTCTACAAAATTGCATCCCATCAAGTATGCCAAAAAAATATTGGTAGCATATTGGGTAGAAGCTTTTTCAAGTGGGATACCGGTGTCCCATCAAGCATGCAAAAAAACTCTTGGAACGATAGGAAGCTTTTGAGTTTTTGTATTTTATCAATATATTCTAGAGGAATTCTACCTCATCAGGTGATTGTGGGATGTGGGTCCCATCAAGCATGCAAAACAAATATTGGTTCAAAATCTAACTAAGTGCATGCGTTGCACCCTCAAGAGCTTAGCAAAGATTAGATGCATCAAAAATAGGGCTCTTCGAGTCAACCTTCAAAGAAGGCTAGCACCTTTGGTCCTAACTAATCTAATTAATACGAGGTTGCATAATAAAGTAAGGAATAAAATGGTTACAAGCTAATCTAAAAGTGATAAGGATTTAGCAACATCAAGAGACATAGTGCATGAGTCTTGCAATATAAATTTAAATTAAACTACCTAATAGACCAGCTTACTTTCCTTATGATAAAATAATAATCATAATAAAATTTGAGCATTATTAAGTCATTCTAGAACTAGAATAGTAAATATAAAAAGTAAAATAACTATAATATAATTATCCATTCATAGCTTTAATAGAAATTTTTAATGACTCAGTAAGACATACATACATGTTTTGCAAATAATTGAGCAAGAGGCTAGACAACAATCCAATCTTCATTCGAAATACATATAGCCTCAATCATACAACTATGCAATTGTAAATGCTAAAGGGTTGTGCCAATTTTGATGTGACACTACTGTAAGACACAAATGCAGCAAGAGAAACAAGAACAAGTGAGAATAATAATAATAATAGTAGTACCTTTTCTACTTTTCATATCAATATTGAAGAGTATAGTCGGTAGTATAGGGTTGAGTAGGTCATATAAATTGACTATCAAGGTAGATAAAGTTGCCTTGATAAGGGAGGATATGAGATTATATGTAGCTCTAATAGGGAGGACAATAGAGAGAGTAAAATTGGTATTATAGATCATAGTGATATAATAGACCATCCAAAGACTAACTATAGAGCAAGATGTAGTGACAATGAGATCCACAATGATAGTAGGAGTGAGAGGGGGCTAGGTGTTACTGGCACTATTTTACCATCTAGCTTAGGTATAGGAAGACATAGTGGTAGAGAGTGGAAGGGTGATACACTATGGAGTCACATATCATGTGCCAATCCTAGTATATATGTGCTTACAATAGTCATTTTTAACCATATCATAAACTTTCTTAAGGTCTATGACTCATATATCATATATATATATGTATAGATACCACCACTAATAAGAGGGAGAGAAGATGCATAAAATACATGCTCTTATAGCTATCTCCTGAAGTTGATTGTTCTATAATTTTTGTGAGGAAACTATGTTGATTATTAATGTTTTTTTTATTATACTAGAGGAATTGTATCTCACTACAATTTTCTATGCCTCTTGTGGGTTCAAATATCACTCCTTGTCACCACTATAACCTCCAGTTGCATCGGTTAAACCTTTACATAGCTGACTAGGCTGACATGACACACCCATAGGCACTATGTGGCCCGAGGGATTGGAACCCTGGTCTCCACCCTCCTACATAAGCATTTTAACTATTGAACCAAGCCCTTGGACCCGATTATTAATGATTTTTTTATACATATAGATTAATATTATTATGTATAAATAATATAAGATATTAATAAATATCATCATCATTTACATTATGAGTTATTAGTTATGATATGATAGCTTGATTACATTGATGTTATTTTTATGTTTTTTATTTGTTTAATATTTTTATTTATGATGAATTAATTTATGTTAAAAGTATGAGTAAATATGGATATTAGATGATGATGATTTGACATGAATGGATTAATATGAATTAATATTGAGATAAAATGTGTTGTAAAATTGTGATTACTAATTAATTAAATATTAATTAACAAATGATAATCAATGAAATAAATAAAGTGATTGAATCTGATGAAAGATGCATGAAATGATGATAGATGAGGTATACATGATGTACCCAAGAAGACATTACTATAGTACAATGATATAAAAAAATGTACAACTATATACATAGACATATGCTTAAATATTTTTCCAAAGGGACTTTTTATTTTTTGATTGATGAAAGAGAGTTTTGAAAGGGACCCCAAACCTTTTACATTGCAAGATAAAAGTAGGGATCCAAACCTGAAAACCACAGAAGGTAGGAAAAAAAATGTAGGGGTTGGAACTTAATATCCCTAGATAAGACCACAACAACAAAAAAACTAGATAACAACAAAAATGAAGCCACCACGGGATTAATACAGGGTAGTGGGGTGATCATGCTCATCACCATCAACTTTCTAGGTCACCTCCAAAACCTATACTACTACCTTTGGGTTCATGATTTTGCTTATTACTTTCCTAGCTTAAGTGAGCCAAGAAGAGTCCAAACTGACGAGATCATCAAGGTTGGACATGAGGTCAGAGTCGCTAGTAGAAATATCCTGGAACAAGGTTCCACTAGGAGAGAGAAGTTTGTTATGGATGACCTCGCATGATTTTTTCTTACAGTTCATAGGGAGGAATCAGTGACAAGATTATCCTAGTCTAGAATAATGACTCCCTTATATTTATCATCTAAATATTTTATTCCAGTGGACCACTAACATAAAGAAGGGTTGGTCTTAGATGAAAACACTAGTTTTTTACCAACATTTCCAAAGGATACAAACTCTATCTCCACATCAAAATCACTCACCTCCTTCCCTTGAGGAGACCCTAGGATTGGGTGTATACTCAATAGGTTGGTCATAAACTCTTTTTTGCAATGGAGATGGCATGGGCCTAGGTTTGGCATTGAAACATGTGCTTGATTATAATTAAGTGAAACCCTTGGTGCTTCAGATGGGAGGATTTACCCTCTTTAGTACTTGATATGGACATATCCATCGAATGGTACAAGTACTCCAAAATTTTGATGAATTTAATATCCCTAAAATGGTTAAGAAACACAAGATGGAAGCTGGACAACGACAAGATGGTCTTGTCGATCGTTAAAAAAGGTATTACAAGGATAAGAACCTTGTTTTAAGGTGCCTTGAGGTCCTTCCTAATAATTGCACTATTATAATTTACCAAGTGCTTACCCTTGTCCCTAAAATACCCCAATTTTGTGGTAATGGAATTTTTATCTCATTAGATAAAGTCATCATCAGTCACCAATTTAGTGATCTGTGCAATCAAGTTTAAAGTGATTCTAAATGATAATCCTTTGAGAGTTACATTGTTGTTGTCCCAAGAGTGGATGCGATCCATAGACAATTCAACATCACTCCCTCCAAACTTCATCAAGAAAAGGAGGAATCCATGGGATCCCAAGATTTCTTCCATAGTGGATTCAATCTCCAAAACTTCCATCTCAAGTAGTGCCATCATGAAAATCCAAAAAATGCATACCTCCCACACTAAGATTATTCAAAACACCTCATGAAAACTCCAATAAAGGGCATACATTGATAGGGATGGGTGTTTAAAATATATCTAGTTGTGCAAATTTAGAACGATGAGGGAAGATGAAACACCAGAGGTGATGTGGCTAGCCATACCACCATATTGGGAAACATCAACGATGGAGAGTTGTTGGTGGATCATCTCAAATTTTGATTGCTTATAAATGCATGCCAACATAGAGGATGGGTCAGGTTGATCGGGGCCTCAGTACGCTATGACTTAGAACTAGGTGCATTTGGACATAGAGAAACATGATGATAGGACTAGGGCCTTTGCCACGAATGATTTTAGGGTATGGAAAGGCTGAAAAGAGCTTGGCTTTAGGATTATGGATTTCGTATAAATCATAAGTCAAGATGGACCACCAAACAAGGTAGGTCCTCCAAAGGGTTGGAGATACCTCATCTATAAGAATCCAATCCAAGAGGACTTTAATTAGCATTTTCCAAAGGAATTTTTATTAGATTTGATATTTTCCCAAGGGGACTTTAGCTAGATTTTCATGAAGGACTTCTAGTTAGTTGCTATGATACAAAGATATGTACAAACATAAAAATAAATGATTTTCTTTTAAATGAATATACAAAGGACTTTTTATTTACCTATAAAAGTTTGATTTACCTCTAAACAAATGTTTAAAGTACTTATACTTTACTTGTAGGACTTTTGATTTTCCATTAAGCAAATGTTTGAAGGATTTTTTATTTTCCCCTAGAAAACTTAATTTAGCTTTGATTTACCTTCACTAAAATATGTAAAGGGAATTTTCTTCACCCATATGATTTTTGATATACCTTTAAACAAACAACTAAAAAATATCTGCTTCATCCATAGATATTTTAATTTAGCTTAGAGATTTTCCTTCACACAAATATGTAAAGGGATTTTGCTTCAATTGATTTACCTCATAGAGAAGTGTTATAGAGGACTCTTAATTTAACCAGTGTGGCAGTAAATGATTCTCTAGTTGAAAGTATAAATTTAATGTTGACTATCTATCATCACACATGGTGTACATGGAAGATAAAATATGATACAATCGATATTTTTATTAGTAATGACAAACCTTGCAGTATTCATTATATGCTGATTGATGAGATAGAATAATTTTATTTGATTGGTTTTTCCATCATCACCTATTAACCTTGTAGTATTCATCATATAGTAAGAGATTGGTAGTTTAGAAAAATTGATAGTGATAATATTTACAATAAATCAAATTGAGATTGATAGATAAATTGATGTTGTATGAATTCTAATTTGGTTTGCAAATATGAGGATAAGAGGATCTACTCACATATGTCACACAGGTAATACAAATAAACTATTCTAACCAAAATAATCATTTGCATGTCATCACAGATCCTTGACTCAATATGCAAGAGGTAATTTAACATTGCTAGTATGTGTGGATCTAAAAGTGCATTAGTATAATATATAAATGAAGCATGCCAAAATGGTGTTTTAAAGAGGGAATTTTGAAATAAATAAATGGTATAGGTTACCCTTTTATTTTCCTATTAAAAACATTGGTACTATACAATAAATTTCAAAAATAATAATTAATATTTGATTTATCCCTATCACCTAGAAGTTATTACTATTAAATGAGAATGCAAAAGCATATTTTAAACCATGAATTAAACTATAAAAACTACTGTTAAATTTTTAGAACAAATGACCACCAAATTACTCATCCAACTTTAGAATAACGCTTTTGTGGAAGTAGTAATTATGGACAACTATATGTCTATGGGTAACTTTGTTTATATTATTACAAATAGGGTTTAAAATGGGTTGTGTTTTACACAATTGGAAGTATGGGATTCAAGAGTAGTCTCTTAGCAAGTGAAATAATGAAGCAGCTAGTTCATGCTTCTTGAATATCATAAATCTATAATGTTTTTTTTATGGCAACAAGAAAACCTCTTAATAATTATGATCCTATTGTACAAGATATTTGATCCACGTAGGACATTACTTCTATATTGCATTGAGATATATTACTATTTCAATAGGAGTTATTCATTGGATTAATAGCTGAAAACATGATTTGTCTAATGTAAAAATTGCATTGTCTCTTCATGCATCATGGCAAGAGGTTCATTATCATATAATTCTAGTAGCACATATTTTTCCTCTTATAAATATTATGTGACATTGTAATTTTATCAACAACATTGTAAGCATAATTTTTTATAAAATACATTATGCTTGATGAGATTAATGATCAAGATTGGTAGGGAATGCAATAGTGCACTAAATTGGGGCTTACTAAAACTATTTTTGTCAATAACATCTCCTGTAAAAATATTAAAGATATGTTAAGCTATGCCAAGATATTTTTTTTCAATTAGTTAGATATGCATTCGATGTGGTAGAAGAAGAGGATGGAAAATTTTACATTAAGAACAATATTCATGTGAGTGCATGGTTTCCTTTTAGTGGTATCAAGACACAATGTGTCTCAAATATTGTGATAGATAACCCCATTATTTAAGAAATCATCAAAAAACATGGATAGACTTGATCTTAGGTGATGTTAAGGTGGGGAATAGTTTAGGATGTGAGCATGTTACCCAAAATTTAGAATAAGGGATGAATATATAAAGAACATTACATATTTGATTGGTCATTGGATTCCCAAGATCATGTGGAGTACATTTTGGACAAAGGATATACACCTTTGAAATAATATAATGTTGATGGAAAACCTAATCTGAAGCCTTCGAATGCCATCAATTACACTAATCCACCTACTTCTAAGTCCCATAAAAGTATGGTTAGAACATAGAGGAAAATGATAGATTTTAAGACCATTTTTGCTAGAATTACTCCTTTAGTTTAGAGTACCTCATGTTTGAAAGGTATGCATATGAAGTATTGACAAGTGGGATCCTAGTTGGTAACCCTAAAATAGGTTTGTATGGTAATTCTAATTTAGAATCTCCCTGAATTTCAGCTCATCCTTCTCTTTCTATGCTTTGAGGATAAAGTATTCTTAGCTGAGAGGACTTGTTATTAACCATTGTGTCTCTTCATAAGGGAAATCTATAGGCTATATATCCTTGGTACTTACCCTTATCCAAGGATAGTTATTCATTAGTTTTTCTCTATATGTATAATATAAATTGGTGTATATCCACCATAGATTGAAGAGAATGTATGACATCATGTAAAATGATTATACCATCAAAATTTTGTCTGCCATAAACAAAACTACCTTGTTCCTTTAAGATAACATGATTTAGAATACCTTTCAACTTGCTTTTCAAAAAAATTAAAATAATCTTATTGATAGGACAAAATGAGATTATATTGCACAATAGAGTACAAATATATATGCATAAGCCTATATGGAGATATGAAAAGTGTCTTATGAAACTTTTCAAAACATGCATACAAAGTACACACTAAATTATTTTAACAATGGGAATAAAGTCTCTACCAAGGATATGTTGTATGTGCCTAACCTCAAAAGGAGTATTATTTCTATTGGGCAACTTACAGATAAGGGTTATACTAGATTTTTTGATAAAGACAAGTGCTACATTTAGGAACCATATGTCTCTATAAAATCCATGAGAGAAAAAATGCAAGGTGTCTATTACCTCCTTACCTAATATATAATAAAACAATATTTACATACAAGTACTACTTTATCTTTGGAGTATATGTGCCATGAAAGAATGAGTCTCTTAAAATTTTATAATCTTCAAATGATGCAATGAATGGGTTTGGTGAAAGGACTTCCTCATTTAAAGGAGTCCAAATACTTTTGTGAACCATATACTATTGCCAAAAGCCATAGACAACCTTTTAAGTTATGAAAGGATTGGAGAGGCCACTACAACTAGTGCATTTAGATTTTTGTGGACCAATGTTTTTTTCCTCTTATACTAGAGTCATATATTACATCACTTTCATTTATTATTATAGCATGAGAATTTAGATCTATCATATATAGTATAAATGGCAAGCCCTTGATACATTCAAAGAATTTATGGTATTTTTTAAAAGAGAAAGTGGATATAAAATCTCCACCTTGAGGATATATAATGGTGGATAATACATATGTAAATATTTTTCAATCTTTGTACACATTATAAGATAAGGAGGCAATTCAAAACTCCTTATACACATCAAAAAAAAGAAGTAGCTGAGAGGATGAGTCAAGTTATCACAAACATGGCCAAATCTATGTCAGTTGTTGTTGAATTATCAAATAAATTTTGGGGGAAGTTGTCCTTACTACAACATACTTGACCAATAAGTCCTATATAAGGTTTTGTATGATATAACACTAGAGTAGGTATGGATTGGAAATACGTCCTATGTGGTCCATTTTAGAGTCTTTGGATGTGATTCTTATGCCCAAATACCTCATCAAAAAAGAAAACAATTTTATGACACGAGCCAAAAATGCATCTTTATAGGCTATAGTGAAAGTGCCAAAGCCTATAAGTTATATGAGTCAATTTCCAAGAGGATTTTACTCTCTAGTTATGTTACCTTCAATAAGTATTTTCCACCAAATTCTTCTCCTATAGCTCCTTCATTTAAATCAAATCAAGAAAATGTTGCTCCCTTAGCATCCACTTCCTCACCTAATCCTTCCTCTTCCATCACAAATCAAAGCCTTACTCATCATCAGGACCTATCCACCCATGATCCATGTCCTCCTTCCCCTCCTACTTTACCTCCATCTAATAATATTTCTACATCATAAAATACTTTACCTAAGTGGGTTTAATATACCATAGATGTAGCCCAAATCCACTTACCGACTTCTATAGGTAAAAGAATTCTACCCTAAGACACCAAGTGAACTATGCTCTAATAGCCAAAGTCCTCAGCCAACAAGAAACCTTCTAATGTCAAAGAAGCACTTGGTGATACTAAATGGACTCTTACCATGAAATAATAGTTGGATTCCATTTAACGGAGTCACGCATGGAATTTAGTTGATTTACTCCCAATAAAATACACCATTGGCACAAAATGAGTGTATAAGGTATACTACAAATTGGATGGATCATTAGATCACTATAAGGCTCACCTAGTAGCTAGGGACTATAAGAAACAAAAAGGGGTTTATTATGAGATAACCTTTGCTTCTATGGAAAAAATGACTACAATACACACTATTATTACTTTAGCCACTCAGAAACATTGGCCTATATATTAGATATATGTAAAAACTACCTTTCTCAATGGTATATTGAAAGAAGAAGTATATGTCGATCAAACACCAGGGTACATAGTAAAATACCAAGAAAAAAGTCCTTATATTGAATAAACCTCTATATGGGTTGAAGCAGGCACCAAGAGCTTTATATGCCAAAACAGATTATTATTTCATCAACCTTGGTTTTACTAGATATGTAGTAGAATCTAATCTCTATGTAAAATATTAGAAGAACTGCATCATTTGGTAACATTGTATGTGGGTGATCTTCTCATTATAAGTGATGACATAGATGGAATATGGTTTCTAAAAGAGGACTTATACAAAAACTTTGAAAATACTAATTTGGGTGTCCTTCACTATTGCTTTGGCATAGAAGTGTGGCAATACCCTGGAAAGATCTTCATCTTCCAAGCCAAGTATATTTAGTATCTATTGGAGAGATTTTACATGCAAGAGTGTAAACCATCCCCCAGTCCCATGGAATACTGATTGAAATTGATTTCTAGTGATGATGAAGAAAGGGTTGATGACACCCTTTATAAGCAACTAGTTGGAAGTTTGATCTACTTGACTTCAACTAGACCAAATATCACCTATTCAATGGGCCTTGTTTCTAAATTCTAGCATGATCCCAAGAAGAATCATTGGATAATAGCTAAGAGGATTTTGATATTCCTCAACGGGACCCCTCATCATGGTATTTTCTACACAACATGTGATGAATTTTCATTTATTGGGTACAAAGATTCATATTGGACTGGTTTTCCTAAGACTAGAAGATCAACTACTGGTTATTACTTTTAGTTGGATCAAGGTACCATCTCATTAAGCACCAAGAAACAACATACATTTTTCGTGTCTTCAACATAAAGAGTATAAGGTAGTAGTTGATGCAACTATAGATACAATTTAGTTGAGGCAAGTACTTAATAATATTGGGTTACTCATATATGATCCAACACACATATATTATGATAATCAAAGTACCATTAATATGATCAAGAATCCAGTCTTCCATGCTCAAATAAAACACATTTAAATCCATCATAAATTCATTAGAGAAGTGGTCCAAGAGAACACCATACATTTGGAGTATGTACCTACTCAATATGAAGTGGCTCACATCTTCACCAAGTCACTTGGACTTGAAAAATTCTCCATGTTTAGCAAAATGCTCTATGTATATTGTAATGGAAGTCAACATTAAGGGTAATGTATCTAACATTGACTTATTTTTTAGGAAATTCAGGTTAAAATCATAATGTGTATGTTTCCCTTCTTGCAATTGATATGTTTGTTTTTTCTCATGACACATGCCATTTATATGGTGATAACTATCACCCACATTTATATTATAAAGGTACTGTAATATGTAAAATTCTCTTGAGATTTACAATTTATATTTTTAGGTTGTTTCCTTGTTGCCTCCATGTCTATTTTTTGTGTCATTGTAGAAAAGGGTAAAGCCCCAAAATTTGGTATTAGAGAAAATGATAGGATACAAATGAGATTATATTGTACAATAAAGAGTATAAATATTGAAAGCACGAGGATACGGAAACAAAAAGGAATATGCTAAGTGCGATGCTTTTAAAACCAAACTTAACGCTAAAAGCCTATGTATTGAAAATGCATAAAAGGAAAGGAAATAGACGAATCGACACAAGATAAAAGCAATGTGGAATATGGCCCTCTTTATTGATATGATTTTAAAGTTGTGTTACAATACGTCTCCTTCCCTTTTAGGGGATAGGAGCGTCAAATATGTTTCTTATCACATCCATGGATAACAATCCTTCTTCCACGTGCCCACATGTAAGATGGGTGGACCAAAACATCACCGCCGCTTGTGTATATGATTGTTGACTCCTTCATGCTCCTCTTATGTCGAAGACCTACATTCAAGGGAACAAAAAAGATCAGTAGCACCTGCAGATAGAATAGGACATGTATTTCCCAAGGCCTACTGTTAGTATATGCATGAAAATATTAAATCGATAACCAAATAATATCAGAACGACCTAAAAATATGATAGAAGCATGAATATGTTACCAGGAAGCCACTGCAAAAGGAACATTCAAGAAATTCCTTACATATTTGTATTCGCTCTGGGGCGGGACGAATAAACCTACAACAAATTGTTAAAAATCACCCTCTTCAATGTCCTGTCCAGAAAGCTCCAAATGACCTGCAAAGTTGGGGTTAGCTAATTGGGGGTGTTTTGGGATGACCCAGATGGTCATATTTCTCCAATTTGGCATCTATCACCCATAATATGATGGCGCTATATGCATGTTAGTGAAGGCGGGAAATGACAAAAACATGGTAAAAAATGCTCAGAATAAAGTAAAATTTAAACTACAGCCTATTTAGATAACCTAGAATAAAATGCAAAATAAAAATCAAAGAAATCTACCACATAATTCTATTCACTCTGGGGTGGGGCGTTTAGAACTGTGACAGTTTTGGGGGTGCCCTAGGGCAGGACGCCCACCGTTTGGAACTCTATTTCGGCACCAATCCACTTGGGATGGATCCAAATCCTCTTATGGGGTTATTTCAAAAAATTTTGTGGAATATTGTGGCCAAATGTTTGGTTTTGGGCTTGGATTTGCGCTTCCAATAGTCACCCAGTAACCTCCCTCCAAAAGAGAGATCAAAGATGTGAAAGCACAATTCAAGGGGTATATGTGTGGATGTAAAATGGCAGCACTTCATTGCTCAAAATTCTACCTCTCTCTATATATTTTGGGTGAGAAGACTCACCAATTTATAGACCTAGGGTCTCTCTGTTTGAATGTGCATGCGAGGGCGCCACTGGAGTTACATGTCCTATTTTGGGGAAAATATTATTCCTTGATTTAGAGTCTCCTAAGCAAAGACATGCATGAATGAAGTCTCTCTCCTTGATTTGAAGTCGTTCCTCGCAATTGCATGGCCTAAAGCTACAGTTAATTGGCGGACCTGTCGAGGTTTGACTTTTTTTTCCAGTCAAACCTTCTATTCACCTCACCCTGGGGCGAATGCTTATATTCATCCCTGGGTGGGACGAATACCAGTTTGTATTCATCCTAGGGTGGTACGAGTAGGTAGCAAGGTGCCAAAAAGGTGCCAAATTGACCTTTGACCTTCCAAACTACTTTTGGGAGTGGTTAGAACCACTGTTTAACCTCTAGGGGCTGCCCTGGGGGCTGTGTGTGTCAATGCGATCAGCGCTTGTTGTCACATAATCGGATTGGTGTTGTTTTGGTGTCTACAGATGCCCCTTTTTGGGATGTGTTGTGCAAGGCGCAACACCGAGCAAAAATAGATAACCAAAGCACTAATGATTAGGGTTTCTCAGTAACCTAGCCAACTTTTGATGCCCCAAGTATGAAAAGGGCATGCATTCTTGAATCCTTGCTTTTGAAGAGCTAAGGAGCTTAATTCAAGTGTTAACCTTTTTTGGTGAGGTGTTACTTGATCTTGGACATTGATCAGTCATGAATAGGCAAAGGGCGCAACCTTTTGTCTGTGGTAACCTTGAGTTCATGATTCTCGAATGCCAAGTGTTTGATTAGCTTGTGATTATTGCTTGTTTGCTATCCCAAGTAGGGGCGTGATTGTCTTTGTCAATGATCCTTTGAATGCGTGTTATTTCCATAATTGGATGTGTATTTGTTGATTGGTGACTAAGTGTGACTACCCCCTCAAGCGACGAATCGATGATGGAATGACCAACATGAGAAAAGAGACGAGGCGCTTGACCCAAGATGACTTAGTAAGGGTGCCTTTAGTTGTTTACCATTGAATGCGAAAGTAGTTTTCGAACATTCTGACCTATTTTTGGTGGGTTTTAACCCGTTTTGTGACGCATGTTGGAGCTGAAATTGGCAAAAATCCATCCTCCCGTGGAGTAGTCCGGATATGGTAGCCTTCTTATGGAAGAGGATAGTATCAATTTGTAACCCCAACATCTATTTTGGATGCCAAGAAGGTCAGGTGCAAAGGCACCTTAGTTCGGAAATGTTATTTCTATTTTTGGTTGGGTTTTGACCCGTTTGGTGATGCCATTTAGGGATGAAATTCTTGAAAATCCAACCTCCCGTGGAGTGGTCCGGATATGGTAGCCTTCTTAGGGAGTGGGATAGTGAGGATTTGTGACCCCGACATCTATTTTGCATGCCCAGAATGTCAAGTGCAAAACCACTTTGAGGGGACAATTTTATTGCTATTTTTTGTGCACTTTGGTGTAGTTTTTGATGTTTTTGAAATTTTTGCTCTGTATTTGTCCCTGTGTGGGATGAATGCCAGTTTAGTATTCATACCAGGGTGGGAAGAGCACTAACCAGAGTGCTATTCCCTGGGAGGAATGATTACAAGCTCAAAAAGCCTTTTTAAGGGCCAAAAATGGGTGTTGGGCTCATTTGCATTTGTTTTTCCTGGTGATTTGGAGCTCTGAGGAGGAGGTCAATTCTGCGAAGCGAAGCGCTGCATAAGTTTTCTTTCCACCATGAGTTCATAGATCGGATCCTCGAGCGGTGGAGCTGAAGCGAGACTAGTGAGTGTTCTTCCTCGTCATTTATTTGTTTGCATTACAGTTTTAAAACCGCAAGTTATTTGTTTTTTTTGTTTTGTTTTGTGTTCAATTTAAAACCCTAGTCTAACAAAAATTAAAACTTGACTTAAAACTTAGGTGAACCCGAGTTAAACAAAGATCAAAAGTTTAGTTGAAAACTTAGCTGAAAAACTTAGTTTAGAACGTAACTTAAAAACTTCGCTTAACCCTAAGTGAACAAAGATCAAAACTTAGGTTAGAAACGTAGGATAAAACTGAACGTAAAAACGTAGCTTAACCCTAGTTAATTTTGTGGGTGTGTTTTTGTGGTTGTAATTGATCAGTGGACCTTTAGAGTTAAAAACCCTAGGACTAACAAATGAGTTTTTGGGGTTTTTTAATTTGTTTGTAATTTATCAGTTTTTAGAGTTAAAAACCCTAGAACTGAAAATTGTTTTTGAAGTTTTTAATTTGTTTGTAATTTATCAGTTTTTAGAGTTAAAAACCCTAGAACTAAAAATTGTTTTTGAATTTTTTAATTTGTTTGTAATTTATCAGTTTTTAGAGTTAAAAACCCTAGAACTGAAAATTGTTTTTGAAGTTTTTAATTTGTTTGTAATTTATCAGTTTTTAGAGTTAAAAAACCCTAGAACTGACAAATTATTTTTTGGAATGTTTTTGTTTTTGTTTTTACTAATTTATCAGTTAGAGTTAAAAACCCTAGGTTGACAAATTATTTTTTTTTAATTTTTTTGTTTTTGTTTACTTACTGTATATCCATGTTTTTGCTGTACAGTTTTTTCTGATGGTTTTTAATGTTTTTATGTTGTTTTCTTTTGCAGGTTGTGAAGAGCCGGTACTGTGTGCCCATGGTTTTCACTGAAGCGCGAGAGGCACTGACGTTGGCTGAGTAGGAGTGGCTTGATGCCCTTGGGCTCAAGAAGGTAACTCGACTAGAGCCCGTGGTCGGGGATCAGGCCTATCTGATGGCCCCGATCAAATTATGGGAGCCCCAGACCAACACCTTCCATCTCCCAATAGGGGAGATGACTGTTACTTTGGAATATGTCTATCCGATTCTTCGGATTTTGATATACGAACTGCTGATCAAGACGATGTCGCGAGATCAGTGAACAACAGTGCTGACACGCTACTTCAAGCATGGGGAGGAGGTGGGTGTGGACAGCCCAGTGGAGAGGGTAGAGGGCGACTACCTGATTGGGGGCATTTTGGTTCGATGGTGGCTTGAGAGGGGTGTGTTGGGAGTGAGGCACACCGTACTGATGGGCCTCATTTCCAACATGCTTCTACCCGACTCTTCGAGGGCGAGGTTTCCTTGGAACCTGCTGGAGGTGGTTTTTGGGTTGGTGGAGTGTCCGACGGAGGCACCCTTGATCATGAGATGGGGATAGATGCTATTGGCACAACTCTATGATGAGTTGTACGAGGTCCACTGTCGAAGGCAGAAGGGGATTAGATGCAGCTACTTATTACAGTGTTGGGCTTGGCAGCACATAGCGATGGAGAGGTCGGTTGGGCTGCCATGGATGACTCAGGTAGAGATGGTAGACTGAGAGATCGGGTACGGGGTATTGTGGTGATGGTCTAAGGTGCAGGGACAGAGTCGGTGGTGGGCAGGTGTCATAGGGCACTATGCCGATGCCTTCGCTTGGATTACTCTGGGGGAGGTGTTCTGGTGCCCCTACTGGGACTGTCCAGCCTAGCCTGAGGCTAGAGAGTGGCTCTAACGGGTTCATAGGGGGCGGTGGTTGATTGGGAAGCATAGGACCGAGTAGGAGTTCTTCCCGTACAATTGGGTTACACAATAGTTTGGGGTGCACCATGGGTTGCCTTGGGAGCCCGTGATCTATCAACATCGGGGGGACGAGAGGACTCTAGATTGACCAGTCATTGCATCGCTGGGTGAGGATCCAGATACAGTCATTGACATGCCTGATGTGGATGACGTCGGGGTTATTGTGGAGTATGACCAGTGGTGGACACTACGACGATGGCAAGGTGAGGGGCCTCTAGGCGGTGCAGAGGCGGCTGTCGTAGGCGGAGAGGGTGTAGAGGCACCAGGAGATGATTGGGGAGCTCCGCTGGAGGATGCGAACATGGTGGAGGTTGAGGATGATTTTGGGGGGGATTGTGGGGTTTCAAATCAGCCAGAGACACAGGACGTCCCGAAGCAGTGGGAGCTAGAGTAGGTTACTATTCCAAATATGTCAAGGCCTCAAGGAATTTTTGAGGACACGGAGGCAGGGGTGCATGCTGAGAATGCACGATTGGTGGGGCTATTGCAGAGGCAAGATGAGGAGCTCGGGGATGCGCTACAAGAGAGAGCTCACCTACGAACATAGCTAGCAGAGTGGGAGAATGCATGGGCTACGTACCACCGATAGGATGGGGATATCGATGCTGCATAGGAGAGAGATCTCCTACGAATGTAGCTGGCATAGCGTGATGATGTAATAGCAATGTACCATCGATGGGAGGCAGAGTGGTATCGACATCGAATGGATCTAGAGGGAGAGATCATCCACCTCGGGGGGTGGGTACCTAAGCCCTCTAGAGGTGGGTCTTCACACCGAACGAGGGGCAGCGATATTGAGCAGTCAGCATCGTCTCATCGTAGGTGATTGGATGAGGGGGGCTCTAGTAGGCATGATGCGGGGGCTAGTAGTAGCCGCCCTGAGGGGTCTCATAGGACCCACACCACTGGGGGTAGTTCCCGTCGCACCGATCCTACATGATCATGGTGGTCGATGCCCTAGGATGGGGGGTTTTTGAGGTTTTGGGTTTTGTTGCGATGGCAGAGGACCGGTTCATTGTAGCCTGCGAGCATTTTTGATGATATATATACAGATGACTTTCTTTGTTTTGTTTATACACTTTTCGTGGTTTGCTTTTATGGTTATGCATAGTTATTTATGATGATGTATGCATGTGGTATTATGAATGGAATGTGTCTAATTATATGATGTATGCATATGGAATGAATGAAAGGAGTTGTTGATAACTTGTCGATGGCACCATAGATTGTACAAGATTGACTGGCTTTCTGTACTTATGGGATGGCTTTGTGGGATGACTTTGCATGTGAAAACTTTGTTTTTATATTTTTTGATGGGGATGGATGTAATGAAATGTTCCAGTTGTTTTAAAAATGTAGTTAAGCTTTTTTGAGATGCAAATATTTTAACTAACTAGCCAAAACTGTACATTTATCTCGCAAGACTTTTGAACAAGGTAGAAATCAGACTTGAGTTTGACCAAGTTATTTTACATTCTTGTGTATGCAATTGAGTTCATTTATGTGGTATTTGTCAGGATACCGCCAGTGCCAGATAGGTTGTCAACCAAACCTGTACTGAGGATCACCTAATTAGCTCCACTAACTCCATTGTTGTATTTAGTAAGATTAATCCACAGGAAAATCTAAGGTACCATAAGCTAGCTCATCCACATGCAAACATTGGTCTGCTCACACGCAAATCTAATGTTATAGACATATCGTCATGCGTTTTAGGATACCGCCATTGCCAGGTAGGTTGTCCACCAAACCCATAATGAGGATCACCTAGATGGTTTTCGAATGCTAAGAATTCCAAGGATTCAAGTTCAGGCATCTGTTATTTGCTCAACATGTTAGGATACTTGCTCGTATACATAATGATGAAAATCACTGTTTATTTTTCTCTTTATTTTTTATTTTTGAGCAAGGATTTTGAATAGTGGTGATAACCACTATTATTTGAGTTTGCATTTTGAGTGTGGTAAGGTTGAGCTTGTAGGTTTTTGGTGTGTGAATGTCTTTGATCCTCTTGGCCTTGGGGATGACTACCCATCCTGTTCAGGGATGTGTAGTACGAATCCTTACGACTTTGGGAACCAAAGGGGATTATGGAGATTATGAAGTAAGGGCATTGATCTTTTAGACCTTGGGGATGACTACCCACCCTTGTCATGGGCGTTTAGTATGAATCCTTATGACTGTGGAGACAAAAGGTGATTGGAGATGATCATGATGATGGCTTGTGCGGATTTTGTTTTTGAATGGTCATTGATCCTTTTAGGCCTTGGGGATGACTACCCATCCTTGTCAGGGATGTGTAGTACGAATCCTTACGACTTTAGGGACCAATGGTGATTGGAATTTTTGGTAGTGGTGACAACCACTATTGATTAGGGGGAATGGATGGGGAAGAGCTTGTCCTTTTGTCAATTCTTAGCACTCTTGAACCATTCGCACAGGGGGATGAATAGGCTAATCTTTCACCTATGGTACCCTAGACTGCTTTGTAGGTGTCTCTTGTGTTCACACAACTTGGGAATTATTTTATGTGTGTAACTTGTGTAGGGATGTTACATAACGAGGCGTGATCCAAGTAAAACTTTTCCCTTGTAAAATTCGTTTAACTCTGTATAGTTTTTGGCTAGAAATTTAAAGACAGCTGAATGACGAAAACCCTACATACATTAGGAGACAACTGACTATGCTAAAAATGGGGATGGTGTTATTCTGGATGTATGCATTGATAAAATGGATTGGAGGTGGAAGATGATGGACTTGCCGAGCAATTACAGTCTATGGTGCTTTTGACTTGTATGACCTAGCAAATATGCAATGTATGGATGTGATGCCTAATGCAACTTATATTTTTGTATTTTTATTTTTATGAGTATGCATGGAATGGAGATGCAATTTTTTGTGATTTTTTATGATTTTATTGTTTTTGTTTGTTTTTGAATATTTGTTTTGACCAAGCGGTTATGGGTACCCTTGGAGTGTTTGGCTTGACCAAAGAGTTTATGGACACCTTTGGGGCATTTTGGGTTGACCAAGCGATTGTGGGAATCCTTGGAGCTTTTGGTTTGACCAAAGGGTTTATGGACACCTTTGGGGTATTTTGGGTTGACCAAGCAATTATGGGTATCCTTGGAGCTTTTGGTTTGACCAAAGGGTTTATGGACACCTTTGGGACATTTTGGGTTGACCAAGTGATTATGGGAATCCTTGGAGCTTTCGGGTTGACCAAAGGGTTTATGGACACCTTTGGGGCATTTTGGGATTGACCAAGCGATTGTGGGAATCCTTGGAGCTTTTGGGTTGACCAAAGGGTTTATGGATACATTTGGGGCATTTTGCGTTGACCAAGCAATTGTGGGAATCCTTGGAGCTTTTGGGTTTACCAAAGGGTTTATGGATACATTTGGGGCATTTTGGGTTGACCAAGCGATTGTGGGAATCCTTGGAGCTTTTGGGTTGACCAAAGGGTTTATGGATACCTTTGGGGCATTTTGGGTGGACTATGGCTCTCTAAATGTGGAATGGCCTCAAATGACTGATGTTCAAGGGTTCTAATTCCTTGATTCCTTCAAGAGAGGCTAGCCGGTATGTTCCAGGTCCTATTTTACTGTCAATCACATAATGACCTAACCAGTTTTCCGCAAACTTGTCCCTTAGATGGGACGACAAATTAGAATTCTGTTGGTTCTCTTTTAAGACCAAGTCACCAATTTGAAAGTCCCTTAGGTGAACCTTCATGTTGTATGCTTTCTTAAGTCGCTCTTGATAGATACGCAAATGCTCGAGAGCATTGATGCGTCGTTCATCGAGCAACGTAAGTTGGTCTAACCGAGCCTGCCATGCAGTGTCATCATCGATGAACTCTTACATTGAAATGTGCAGGGAAGGGATCTCCAACTCAAGAGGCATGACTGCCTCAGAGCCATACACCAGTGAAAAGGGAGTTGCCCTAGTGGGCATCCGAATGCTAGTGCGATAAGCCCGTAGGGCAAGAAGGATTTGAATGTGCCAATCCTTGTGACTGTCTATGATGGTATTTTTGAGGATGGTGACTAGCATTTTGTTTGACACCTCTGCTTGCCCATTTGCCTGCGGATAATAGGGTGTTGAAAAAATGTTCAAGATTTTATACTTTGTTGTCAAATCACGCACATATTTATTCTTGAATGATGTCCAATCCTGCTGATAAAAAACCTCAATGGTATGAACGACCAATCCCTATTGAAGTTCTTCCCTAGCAAAAGCTGAACGGGAAAGAACTTGTAAAAATAGCATTGTGTTACTATTAAGAGGGGTCAAGGAGAACAAGGACCCCTAGTTGGCTTGAGTCAAATAATCTTGGATTCGAGAGAACCCATCCTCAGACGGTTCAATCTAGATCAAGTGGATTCCTAGCATCAGGTCAGATCTTGCTCGCTCCATCACAGATTGCAATAATGTCTTGACCTGAATGGTCGTAATTTCACTGGAAGGGTCTTGCAGGATTAGTGACCCCAAAGAGACCATAGTATCCGTAAAATGATTTGATGATCGAGGGAGTGCCTCGATGTCGTACCATTCAAGTTGTGCTAGGAATTTGTCCACAAGGTCTTTGTAGGCCTGTAGAACTTGGCATTTACATTGGAATACCCCATTTACTTGATTGACAATTAACAATGAATCACCAAAGATGTTTAAACATTTAATGTTCATGGTGACTGTTGTTTGAAGACCTATCAGCAAGGCTTCGTATTCTGTATTGTTGTTGGTGCACGGGAAGTCTAATTTAAATGATAGAGGCATTGGAGCCCCTTGCGGTGTGAAGAATACAATTCCCGCACCACATCCTTGATCACATTTAGAACCATCGAAGAATAGGGTCATGTCAGCCTATGACTTAGGATCATTAGAATCTGGCGATTCTGAAACATGGAAGACCCCATCATCAAGTAGTTCTACTATCATAGGTTGATCATCTTCAAGAGAAGCCTCTGCTAGTTGATTGGCGATGACTTGACCTTTTATGGATTTTTGTCCAATGAATTCTATGTCAAACTTCATCAACAACATGATCCATTTCATCGTGTGGCTACTATGATAGGTACGACTCATCATGTATCGTAATGGATTCTCCTTAGACACAACATACGTCTTGTTGTTGAGCATGTAGTGGCATAGATTTTTGGTAGCAAACACCACTGCCAAGCAGAGCTTCTCAACGTATGCATAGTTAAGTTTATAACTAACCAAGGTGTGGCTAAGATAGTAAGTAGCCTATTCTTTGTGTAGTTCATTTTTTTGGGATAGCATGGCACCCAGTGCCACCTTAGTAGCTGAGATGTATAAGTAGAATGACACTTCTGGTCTAGGTGGTGCCAATACTAGCGACGAAGCCAAGTATTTTTTAATCTCGTCAAAGGCTGACTGGCACTCATCATCCCAATGGAATGCTACCCCCTTGTGCAATAATTTATTCATGGGTCAACACTTGTCAGATAGCTACGCTATGAAGTGCTTGATTGACGTGACCTTTCCCTGCAGGCTTCTAAGCTACTTGATGGTAGTTGGGGGAATCATTTCAAGGATTGCCTTGACTTTGTTTGGGTCTACCTCGATTCCTCGTTTGGAGACTATGAAACCCAAGAGCTTTCCATATGTGATGCCAAATATGCATTTCTTGGGGTTTAGTCTAACATTATGTTCAATGAGGCAATCGAGGATCTTACTCAAGTCATCAAGATGATTTGGGCGCAAAAGAGATTTGGCCAAAAAATCATCCATGTAATCTTCCAAAGTTTTGTGCATGTAATCGTGGAAGATGTACATCATGGCACGTTGGTAGGTGGCGCCAGCATTTTTAAGGCCAAAGGGCATGACCTTATAACAAAATGTCCCCCAAGGTGTTATGAATGCCGTTTTTAGTTGGTCCTCAAGATTGATACGAATTTGATTGTATCCTGAGAAGCCATCCATGAGGGAAAGCATTTCATGGCCCACTGTAGCATCTACCAATGCGTCATTGCTAGACAAGGGAAAATCATCCTTAGGACTCGCTTTGTTTAGATCTTGAAAATCGGTGCATATGTGAATCCTCTCATCGAGATTTTTGATGGGAACCATGTTAGACAACCATGGTGGGTAATCCACGCAGATGACAAACTGTGCATCCAACAGATTTTGTAGCTTGTATTTGACCATTAAGGCTACTATTGGATGCATCTTATGTAGTTTTTGCTTTACTGGCTTGACTGTTGGATCAAGCGTTAGATTATGTGTGACCAGCTGCGGGTCTAGTCCCGACATGTCTTTGTAGGACCATGCAAAAACCTCCTTCTTCTCTTTGAGAAGGGCAATGTAGTCGGCTTTCTCTTTGGGGGATAGACTAACCCCTAGCTTGATGATTTGCAAGTTCATTGGATTTGAGCCGATGTCTACGTCAGTCGTCTCCTCGACTAACATGTGGGACCCATCCTCCAACTGGTGTGGAGTTGGGATCGAGTGGATATCATTTTCTGAGTTGATATCATCATTCGAAACATCAGGTTCCTCTTCAGCATGGAAGACATCTTGAGTCTGGCTTGGGGTGAAATGGAACATCCCATCGCAAGGCCAGTACTCTGATGGGGATGGTGGTGTGTCAGCATGATCCCAATCTATAACATCTAGGTCTAGATGCAATGACCATGTTGGGTCGACTGGATTATGGATGGTGGCAATTAAATCAATGGATATCATGTTGATGAAATGATTTTGGTATCCATTACCATAGGTGTGGCTGCTCAGACATCCTATATGATCTTTGTGCTCCAGATCTGGCTCTGTGGGCACTGGCACAAATGGATTGGCCCTAGGTGTGGATAAGAGGATGGGGTCTGCCCGAGGCATTGATGGCTCTATAAGGTCTCCAGGTGGAATATGTTCTCTGTATACCTAGAGTGGTGGGTGCAGTAATTGCTATAACTATGCCTGGTTTTGGTGCCACCTATGCCTTGGCCCTATGTGTAACTGTTCAAACATGTCATCTATGTCCAAGGGATATTGTTGTTGTCGCATATGATTGAGATAGGCCATATTAGTTTCATCTTCATAATCATAGTCAAAGATCCAGAGACTTTCTTTGGCTCCAACAATTGTTTGCGACATATGAGGCTCATCTTGCTCAAGCAAATTAATGTGGTTCCATCGGGGTTGTTCCGCTCTCTATGAGGGGACCTGATGCTCTTGAGGTGGCATATGCTCAATTGGAGCATTCAAAGGGAACATTGTCAGGAAGCTCTCCTGATAATCATCCATGGATACACTTGTGAATGATTGCTATCAGATTCGAAAGGATCCCAAGGTGCTACCTCGTATTCTGACTCATCTTATGAAGACCCTTCTAGGTCTTATCTATATCCCTCTTGAAGGTGAGTCCTTGAATTTTCTCCCTTTTTGACCGAAGGGAAAGGGTTGTTAAGGTCAACAAGGTTATTTTTTCGTAATGGGAGATAATCCCCCAATGTATAAGTTGTGTTAGGATTGGCATATGGATCTAATGCCAACCCATCCTTGTTGCCTATCCCTAGCCTTGCATGTTCTCTACCAAGATTTCCAAGGGGAGGGGGTGGTTGAACCCTACTCTTGACTTGTCATAAGGCATTTGATATCTTGATTGGCACAAAACACGCACTCCTTGCTCATACATGCCCAACCCATATCCATGCCAATTGCATTGGCCAAGATATCTTAATGCGAAGTCTGGGTTGGACAAATAGTTGACGTCCTCAACAAAGGGCTCCTCATCTTCATCTTCTTGCATGTAAGTTTCAATGCCATTATCCAGGCCCCTGGGTAAGATGAATTCCATCTCTGTATCCGCCTCAGGCTGGAACGAACAACAATCCAACGTCTAAAAAATTGGTACCTGCAAGCAAAAAAAACCAAGTTTTGATCAGATATCTGATATTAAAAATAAGGACAAGGTCCCACCATGATCACCACTGAAAGCACGAGGATATGGAAGCGAAAAGAAAAGCAAAGATGTGATGCAAACTGAACCAAACTTAACGCTAAATCCTAGGAATTGAAAGTGCATGAAATGAGGGAAAGCATGAACGAATCGAAACTTAAACAAGAAGCCAATAAAGAAGACAGCCCTTTTTATTGATATGTTTCACAACTCGGTTACAATGTGCATCCTCCCCTTCCAAGGGCTAGGAGTGTTTAAGTATGCATTCTTGTTACATCCAAGGATGCCCTTCCTTCTTCCACGTGCCCACATGTAAAATGGGTGGACCAAACATCGCCTCCACTTGTGTTGATGAGTCTTGAATCCTTGCTGCTCCTCTGATGTCCAGACCCTACGTTCAAAGGAACAAGAAACAATCAGTAGCACCTGTAGATAAAGTAAAGCATGCAATCCCCAAGCCTACGATAAGCGAATGAGAAAAACGAATTAAACTATGACTAAAATGAATCCAAATGCTTTGAAAATTTGATAGGGGCATAAAGACATCCCAAAGAAAATACTACAAATGGAACAGTCAAGAAATTCCTCGCCGATTTGAATTTGCTCTGGGGCGGGACGAATTCACCTGCAACAAAATGTCGAAAAGGTACTGTCCCAAATGTCTTGTCTAGGAAGCTCCAAACGACCTACAAACTTGGGGTTAGCTAATTGGGGGTATTTTGGGAAGACCCAGATGGTCGGATTTTCCCAATTTGGCCTCTGTCAATGGGAATTTGATGATGCTACCTACATGTTAGTAAAGGCGAGTGAAGATAGAAACATGATCAAAATTGTTCAAAACGAAATGAAATTTAAATGGAAACCTATCTAAGAAGCATAGAATTGAATGCAAAAATGAAAGAAAGCAAACATGCCATATATTTCCAATCACTCCGAAGAGGGGCGATTAGGACTGTAGCAGTGTGGGAGGGGGCACCCGGAGGCGGGCCGCCCGCCGTTTGGGGCCCGATTTCAGCACCAATCTACTTGGGATGGGTCCAAAACCTCTTATGGGGTATTATCGAAAAATTGGGTGGGATATCATGGCCAAATGTCAGGTTTGGTTTCGGATTTGTGCTTCCAATAACCACCCTATGACCTCCTCTCCAAAAGAGATCAAGGATGTGAAAGACACAACTCAAAAGGGTGTAGGTGTGAAAGTAAATGACAACACTTCGTTGATCCAAAATGCTCCTTCTCTGTATATTTTGGGGTGAGGAAACTCACCAATTTATAGACCTGGAGGTCTCTTGAATTGGGCATGCAGAGGCACCACTTGACAATCATGCCTTCCTAGGGGGAAGGAGACTCCTCCCTGAATAGGGATTTCATGAATGCCCTTGTAACTGCTTCTAATGCTTGAAAATGCTCACCCACACTCCCATGCGATGAAGGAAGCATTAAGTGGTGGATCTAAGCTGTCATTTTTCAAGATTTGAATTTTTTCCCGTCAAACCTGCAATTCACCCCACCCTGGAGCGAATCTAGAATTCGTCCCGGGGTGGGGCGAATCCCAGTTTGAATTCATCCCTGGGTGGAACGGATATTGAGCAAAGTGCCTGAAGGTGACAAATTGATTTTTGACCTTCCAAAACTATTGTGAGAGTGGTTAGGACCACTGTTTAACCTCTGGGGGCTGCCCTTGGGGCTATGTGTGTCAATACGATCAGTTTTTGCAGTCACATAATTGGATTGGTGTTGTTTTGGTGTCTATAGATGCCCCTTTTTGGGATGCATTGTGCAAGGCACATCGTCGAGCAAAAATAGATAACCAAAGCACTAATGATTAGGGTTTATCAGTAACCTAACCAAATTTTGATGCCCCAAGTATGGAAAGGGCATGCATTCTTGAATCCTTGCTTCTGACGAGCGAAGGAACTTAATTCAAGTGTTAACCTTTTTCGGTGAGGTGTTACTTGATCTTGGACATTGATCAGTTATGAATAGGCAAAGGGTGCAACCTTTTGTCTGTGGGAACCTTGAGTTCATGATTCATGAAATGCCAAGTGATTGATCAGTTTGCGATTATTGCTTGTTTACTACCCCAAGCAGGAGCGTGATTGTCTTTGTCAATGATTCTTTGAATGCATGTCATATCCTTAATTGGGTGTGTACTTGTTGATTGGTGACTAAGTGTGACTACCCCCTCAAGCGACGAATCGATGAGGGAATGAACTTCATGAGAAAAGCGACGAGTCACTTGAACCAAGATGACTTATGCAAGGGAGCCTTCATATGTTTAGCATTACATGTGTGTGTAGTTTTTCGACATTTAAACCTGTTTTTGGTGGGTGTTAACCCTTTTTGGTGACGCTTTTTGGAGATGAAATTGGCAAAAATTCATTCTCCCATGGAGTGATCCGGCTATGGTAGCCTTCTTAGGGAGTAGGATAGTGACAATTTCTGGCCCTAACATCTTTTTTGGATGACAATAATGTCAAGCACCAAGGCACCTTCGTTTGACAATGTTATTGCTATTCTTGATTGGATTTTTGACCCTTTTGGCGACGCCGCTTGGGGATGAAATTCTTGAAAATTCGTCCTCCCGTGGAGCAGTCCGGCTATGGTAGCCTTCTTAGGGAGTAGGATAGTGAGGATTTGTGACCCCGATGTCCGTTTTGCATGCTTGGAATGTCAAGTGCAAAAGCACTTTCATCGGGCATGTTTATTAGTTGTTTTGGTGCATTTTTGATGATATATATATACAGATGACGTTATCTATGTTTATACACTTGTCATAGTTTGTTTTGATGTTTATACACAGTTATTTATGATGATGTATGCATGTGGTATTATGAATGCAGTGTGTCTAATTATATGATGTATGCATATGGAATGAATGAAATGAGTTGTTGATAACTTGTTGATGGCACCATAGATTGTACAAGATTTATTGTCTTTCTATACTTATGTGATGGCTTTGTGGAATGACTTTGCATGTGAGAAATTTGTTTTTGTATTTTTTGTATTTCTTGATGGGGATGGATGTAATGAAATGTACTAGTTGTTTAAAAATGTAGTCAAGCTTTTTTGAGATTCATATATTTTAACTAACCAAAACTGTATATTTATCTTACGAGAATTTTTAAAAAGGTATGAATCGGACTTGTTTTTAACCAAGTTATTTCACATCCTTGTGTGTGCAATTGAGTTTGTTTGTGTGATGTTTTTCAGGATACTGCCAGTGCAAGATAGGTTGTCAACCAAACCTGTACTGAGGATCACCTAATTAGCCCCACTAACTCCTTTGTTGTATTTAGTCAGATTAATTAGCAGTGTGATCTAGGATACCATAAGCTAGCTCATCCACATGCAAACATTGATTTGCACATAAATTAATGCAACAAATATATCGTCATGCGGGAGGTTTTACACAAGTGACCGATAGGCTATCAACCAAACCAGTACTAAGGTTTATCTCATGACCTTCTGAATGCTAAGAGTTCCAGGGATTAAAGTTCGACTCCCTTCTTTTCTTCAATTGTATTGGGATACTTGCTCATTTATAGTGATAAAAATCACTGTTTATTTTTGTTATATTTTTTATCTTTTGAGCAAGGGATTTGAATAATGAGTGATGAGAATCACTATTGTTTGTGCCTTTTGATGTATGCACTTTGGTTGTGATGTCAAATTTTTGGAGTTTTGACTTTTGCAAATTTCTAGATGTTTGCAACTGTTTGAGAACTTGGGATTCTTGGGGAATTGGGTAGGGAATATTCTTGTCCTTTTGCCAACTCTCAGCATTATTGGGGTCATTCGCATAGGGGGATGAGTAATATAACCGTTTCGCTTATGGTGACCTGGATTGCTTTGCAGGTTTCATATTTCGTTCACACAACTCAGGAGTTTTTATGTGTTTTAATTTGTGTTGGGATGCTACGTAACAAGGTGTAATCCAAGTAAAACTCTACCTTCGTAAAATCTGTCTGACTTTGTACAGTACTTGGCTAAAAATCTATTGACAGCTGAATGACGAAAACTCTTGATACATTAAAAGTCAACTGACTATAATATGGCAAAAATATGTGAATGGTGTTTATTTGTGATGGACTATTTTATAAAGTGAAAAAATATGGAACAAGATGGATTTGCCAAGTAATTCCAGTCTATGGTGCCCTGACCTGTATGACCACAAATATGCAATGTATGTGTGTGATGCCTAATGCAACTATATGTTTGTGTTTTTGATGGATTGATATTTATGAGTATGAAGATGAGATGCAAAAGAGCTCTTGATTTTTTTTGTTTTTGTGATGATTTTGAACGTGCATGGAGATGAGATGCAAATTTTTGTTATTTTTGATGATTTTATTGTTTTTGAATTTTCTTGTTTTTGACCAAGCAATTGTGAGAATCCTTGGAGCATTTTGGGGATTGACCAAGCAATTATGGGAACCTTGGAGAATTTTGGGGTTGACCAAGCGATTATGGGAATCCTTGGAGCATTTTGGGGATTGACCAAGCGATTATGGGAATCCTTGGAGCATTTTGGGGATTGACCAAGCGATTATGGGAATCCTTGGAGCATTTTGGGGATTGACCAAGCGATTATGGGAATCCTTGGAGCATTTTGGGGTTGACCAAGTGATTATGGGAATCCTTGGAGCATTTTGGGGTTGACCAAGAGATTATGGGAATCCTTGGAGCATTTTGTTTGGGCTGTGGCTCTTTTAGATATGGAATGGCCGCAAATGACTGATGTTCAAGGGTTCTAGTTCCTTGATTCTGTCAGGAGAGGCTAGCTAGTATGTTCTAGGTCCTATATTACTGTCAATTACATAGGGGCCTAACCAGTTTGTCATGAACTTGTCCCTCAGATGGGGCAGCAAGCTAGAGTTCTACTGGTTCTCTTTTAAGACCATGTCACCAACCTAAAAGTCCCTCAGGTGAACTTTCATGTTGTATGCTTTCTTTAGTCGCTCTTGATAGATACGTAAATGCTCAAGAGCATTAACACATCATTCATCGAGTAACGTAATCTGGTCTAACTGGGCCTACCACGTAGTGTCATCATCGATGAACTCTTGCATTGATATGCGTAGAGAAGGAATTTCCAACTCAAGAGACATGAAAGCCTTAGAGCCATACACGAGCGAAAACGGAGTTGCCCTAGTGGGTGTCCGAATGCTAGTGCAATAAGCCCACATGGCAAGTGGGATCTAAATGTGCCAATCCTTATGACTATCTGTGATTTTCTTTTTGAGGATGGAAACTAGCATTTTTTTTTACGCCTCTGCTTGCCCATTTGCCTGCGGATAATAGGGTGTCAAAAAACTATGCTGAATTTTGTACTTTGTGGTCAAAGCACGCACATATTTATTCTTGAATGATATGCCATTATCTGAGATTATCTTGGATGGAATACCAAAATGACATATGATGTTATGCAAAATGAATTCTACAATGCAGGCTCCAGTTGTAGAGGTAAGCGGGACTGCTTCCACCCACTTGGTGAAGTACTCTATGGCCATTATGATAAATGTGTGATAGCCTGATGATGTAGGGGAGATATTTCCGATTAGATCTAAGCCCCACTACAAAAATGGCCAAGCCGACTGGATCGGCTGCAAGGCCTAGGAAGGTACGTGTGTCAAATTAGCATGATGTTGACACTTCATGCACTTCCTTACATATGCACAACAATCTCGCTCTAAAGATGGCCAATAATAGCCCATGCGAAGAATGTGCTTTGCAATGGTCATACCACTAAAGTGGCCACCACATGTACCATCATGTGCTTAGGTGATCACCCAAGTGGACTCTTGCTATTCTAAGCATCGAAGGAGGATCCCTTCATAGCTGCGACGATACAAAATGTCTCCTAACAAGACATGCTTTGCCACTTTTTTCTTGAATGCTCATTTTGTGGCATGCATCAATCCAAGTGGGAGGTTACCTAACTTGAGGTAGTCCTTGATGGGTGAATACCAATCCTGCTAATCGGAAGCCTCGACAGTATGAATAGCCAATCCCTCTTGAATTTCATCCCTAGCAAACGTTGAGCGGGAAAGAACTTGTAAGAATAGCTTTGTGTTGCTATTAAGGGAAGTAGGGGAGAATAAGGACCCCCAGTTGGCATGTTTCAGACAATCGTGGATTCAAGAGAACCTATCCTGAGGTGGTTCAATCTAGATCATGTGGATTCCTAGCATTAAGTCAGAGCTTACATGCTCCATCGTGGATTGTGATAGTTTTCTGAATTGAATGGTTGTCATATCACTAGAAATGTCTTGCAGGATTAGTGACCCCAAGGAGGCCATAGTGTCTGCAAAATTGATTCGATGACCGAGGGAGTGCCTCGATGTCGAACCATTCAATTTTTGCCAATAATTTGTCTACAAGAACTTTGTAGGCCTACATAATAGGGCATTTACATTGGAATACCCCTTTGACTTGGTTGACAATTAGCAGTAAATCACCAAAGATGTTCAATCGCTTGATGTTCATGGTGATTACTGTCTGAAGACCTATGAGTAAGGCTTCATATTCGACATTATTGTTGGTGCACAGGAAGTCTAATTTAAATGATAGAGGCATTGGAGCCCCTTGCGATGTGAAGAATACAATTCCCGCACCACCTCCTTGCTCACACTTAGAACCATCAAAAAATAGGGTTATGTCAGCCTGTGACTTAGGCTCATCAGAATCTGGCGATTCTAAGACATGGAAGACCCCATCATCAGGTGGTTCTATGACTAGAGGCTGATCGTATTCAAGAGGAGCCTCTACTAGTTTATCGGCTATAACCTATCCTTTGATGGATTTCTGTCCACTAAACTCTATGTCAAATTCTATCAACAACATAATCCATTTTGTCGTGCGGCTACTATGATAAGTACAACCGATCATGTACCGTAATGGATTCTCCTTAGACACAACATACATTGTGTTGCTCAGCATGTAGTGGCATAGCTTTTTGGTAGCAAACACCACTACCAAGCAGAGTTTCTCAATGTATGCATAGTTAAGTTCATAACTAACCAGGGTGCGGCTAAGATAGTAAGTAGCCTATTCTTTGTGAAGTTCATTCTTCTGGGCTAACATGGTGCCCAATGCCACCTCAGTAGCTGAGATGTATAAGTAGAACGACACTCCTAGTCTTGGTGGTGCTAATACTGGTGGCGAAGCCAAGTATCGTTTAATGTTGTCAAAGGTTGACTGGCACTCGTCATCCCAGTGAAATGCTACCCCTTTGTGCAATAATTTATTCATGGGTTGGCACTTGTCAGATAGCTATGCTATGAAGCACTTGATCGACGCGACCTTTCCTTGTAGGCTTATGAGCTGGTTGATGGTAGTTGGGAGAAGCATTTCAAGGATTGCCTTGAATTTGTTTGGGTCCACCTCAATCCCTCACTTTGAGACTATGAAACCCAAGAGTTTTCCAGATGTGATGTCAAATATGCACTTCTTGGGATTCAGTCTGACTCTATGTTCCATGAGGCGGTCGAGGATCTTTCTTAAGTCATCGATATGATCTGGGTGCAAAAGAGATTTGGCCAACAAATCATCCATGTAATATTCCAAATTTTTATGCATGTAATCATGGAAGATGTACGTCATGGCATGTTGGTAGGTGGCACCAACATTTTTAAGGCCAAAATGCATGACCTTATAACAAAATGTCCCCCAAGGCGTTGTGAACACCATTTTTAGTTGGTCCTTGGGATTGATACGAATCTAATTATATCCCAAGAAACCATCCATGAGGGAAAGCATTTCATGGCCTGTTGTAGCGTCTATCAATGCGTCAATGCTAGGCAAGAGAAAATCATCCTTAGGACTCGCTTTGTTTAGATCTCAAAAATTAGTGCATATGCTAATCCTCCTGTTAGGCTTTTTGACGGGCACCATGTTGGACAGCCATAGCGAATAATCCATGCAAATGAAAAACTTTGCATCTAATAGCTTTTGCAATTCGTCTTTGATTATCAAGACCACTGTTGGGTGCATCTTTCATAGTTTTTGCTTAACTGGCTTGACTGTCGGATCAAGCATTAGGTTATGTGTGACTAGCTATGGATCTAGCCCTGACATATCTCTATAGGACCATGCAAAAACCTCCTTCTTCTCTTTGAGAGGGGTAATGTAGTTGGCTTGCTCTTAGAGGGATAAGCTTACCCCCAGCTTGATAATCTATGGATTTATTGGATCTGAACCAATGTCTACATCAGTCATCTCCTCGATCGACATGTGGGATCCGTCCTCCAATTGGTGTGGAGTCAGGATCAAATGGATATCATTTGCTAAGTTTAAATCTGCATTGGGAACCTCGGGTTCCTCTTCAGCATGGAAGATATCCTGAGTTGACCTTGGGGTAAAATGAAGCATTTTATTGAAAGGCCAGTACTCTGATGGGGATGGAGGTGCATTGACGCGATCCTAGTCAATGGCATCTATGTCTAGATGCAATGACCATACTGGATCGATCGGGTTGCATATGGGGGCGGTTAAGTCAATGGAGATCATGTTGATGAGATGATTTTGGTCTCCGTTACTATGGGTGTGATGAGTTGAACATTCTAGATGATTCTTGCACTCCAGATATGGCTTTGTAGGGATTGGCACAAATGGATTGGCCCTATGTGCTGATAGGAGGATAGGGTTTGCCCTCGACACTGATATCACTCTAGGGTCTCAGGGTGGAAGGTGCTCTTCGTATACCTAGAGCGGCAGATCCAACACTTGGTCCCACTGCACTGGGTCTACGTACCACTCTTGCCCTGGCACTATGCCCAGCTATTCAAATATGTCATTAATCTCCAAGGGGTATGGTTGCTGCATCTGTCGCATTTGATTAAGATATATCATTTCTGTTTCGTCTTCATAATTACTATCAGAGATCCAAAAGCCCTCGTTGGATCTAACAACTATTTGAGGTATTACAGGCTCATCCTGCTCGAGCAAATTAATCTAGCCCCATTGTGTTTGTTCCATTCTCCATGGGGGGCCTGATTCTCTTGACGTGGCACTGGCTTGATTGGAGCCTCTAGAGAGAACATTGTCAAGAGGCTCTCTTGATGGTCATTCATGGGGATCACTTGGGAGTGATCACTATCTGATTTGAAGGGGTCATATGATGCTGGTTCATACTCTAACTCATCCTCCGAAGATCCCTCTTGACACTGTCTATACCCTCCATGAAAGTGGGTCCCCAAAATTTTGCCTCTCTCTAGCAAAGGGCAAGGGTTATTGAGGTTAACAAGGGTGGTTGTTGACCATGGGAGGTAATACCCCAATGTATACGTTGTGTTAGGGTTGGCATAGGAGTCTAATGCCAATCCACCCTTGTTGCCTATCCCTAGGCCTTGCATATTCTCTACCAAGATGTCTAAGGGCAGGGGGTGGTTGAACCCCATGCCCGACTTGTCGTAAGGCATTTGGTATCTTGGTTGGCAAAGGACATGCACTCCTTGCTCATACCTACCTAACCCATATCCATGCCAATTGCATTGGCTGAGATATTTTAGAGTGAAGTCCGGGTTGGACAAATAGTTGACATCTTTTGCAAAGGGCTCTTCATCTTCGTCCTCTTGCATGCATGGCTCAATACCATGATCAAGGCCCCCATACACAAAGTTTGTTTGGTTTGGCGGGTAGCCTAAAGGAACAATTGTACCGATGGTGAGGCAAGGTCTCCCCATGTCCTGTATGGACTCTAGTGGGTGCATTGCTACAACATTCCGCACTAGATACTCCCATAGACCCGTATTGGCCATTTCAACGATGATTGTTGACGATTGAGGGGGAGGGAATGGAAGCTATTCCTTAATCCACTCCATGTTGGGTGAACTAGGAGCCTCCACTTCCATTTGGCTAGGCATATATTCACTAGAGATGGTTGATACTATTGGTAGTGCTTCTTCTGGAGGTTGCGCCTCCTCTAGGGATTTCTTCCCTTTGTCCTTCTATTTGGCCAAGATAGGTGGCATCGTTGGTGAAGGACCAGACGATGAAGATGTACTTGGATAGGGTTTTGATGGATGTGTCACTAGGGATGCTTGCAAAATCGGACCCTGTCTAGATGGATTTAATTAAAAATCCAAATACGTCGATGGAAGGGTCGATTGCGGCATCAGCTACACCGCATTGCAATACTTGAAGGGTTCTAGGTCTGTCGGGACTACATGTACCTCCCCTTCAAACGTATACTTCAAACACTGATGAGCTATCGAAGGGACACACTTCATGTCCCTGATCCATGGCTGCACTAGCAAGATGTTATAAGCCATCTCACCCTCCAAAATATGGCGCAATGTAGGTATCATCTTTTGTCCAACTTGAATGGGTAGGATAATTGTGCCAACTATCAAGCATATCACATCATTGAATGCTCACAGTGTATATGTGGAAGCCGTGATGTGAGAGGCTAGCAATTTTAGATGTTTCAGTGCCACTGTGGCATTGATGTTGCTGGACGAGCCAGTGTCTACCAACATCCTCTTATACAGGATCCCGTTGACCCGCACGATAACATGTAGGGGTGGATCTGCCATGTCATCAGACACTGATTTCATCTCATCTTCTCGAAAGGTGATGACTGGCTCGGTGCATCATTTTACATGGCCCACAAAGTTGTTGAAGGAATTCACTTTATGGGGCTGCAACTTGATGGCCTTTAATATATCCATGAGAGCCTCCCGATGGGGCGTTGATTATTGAATAAGCTTGTATATGGAGAGCCTAGTTGACATGGTCCTCAAGCTCTGAGTGAGCTTGGTTTGAATCATGGTTGTGGGTCTAGGCATAGGGGGTTGTGTAGGGTACTATTGAGGTTGTGACATCGATGGAACCTCTCTTGCAGCTACCTCAAGGGCAACTCTTGGGTATCTCTTGTTCCTAGTCACTATGCTTATCATTCCTACATACCCTTGCATGGGGCAATTCTGTTGCACCTCATTGACTTGAAGGGGTTTTGCCTGCACCTCATGGGCAGGCAAGGGGTCTCTAAAGACTCCCATCTGCTGGTTGTTTGGTGCTACGGGGTTGTCCACTACCAATGTCTTGTTGTCAATTAGGTCTTGTATCAAACCTTTGAACTTCCAACATGCATTGAGGTCATGTCCCCTCCGCCTGTGGAACCTACAATACAAGTCCTCCCGATATCCCTTAGGCTTCGACACATTGGGATCTATGGTTTGAATCTCTGGAAGGTTGATCAAGTTCACTACTGACAAGCGGTCAAACAGAGAGTCCCTAGACTCTGTATAAGGTGTGTACTATCGCCTAGGGCAACACTGCTAATTTTGCTCTTGCTTTTGGTTTTCTCTTTCATAATTGTTAGGAGGCATTGCCTGATAGTTAGCCTTTTGAGGTTGTATTTCTTGTGCAGGCTTAGGGATATTTATGGCAACTTGTTTTACCATAGCGGGTTTTTGTTGCATAGTCCCTATTTTTGTGTTCTTGCTCCATTCTTTCTTCTTAGGTTTGGCAATCTCGCCATCTTGTATCTTGATCTCTTCGATAATTCTAGCTTGATCCAAAGCTTCCTCTAAGGTGGCATATTGCTGCAGCTGTAATAGCATAGAGATCGATCTCAAATAGCTTCTTGAGAACATTTGTGTAAGGTCGAACATAGGAGGGAGGTAGGGTAGCTTGGAAAGTAGAGTCCTCCACCGATTCCCGTAGGCCGCCATGGTATCTTCCTCATACTGCCTAAGGCTGGCCAGGTCACTTAGTGATGCCTTCTTCTTAGTGTTGAAGGCGAAGCATTCGAGGAACGCATCCACTAGCTGATCCAAGTTGCTGATGTTGTGCTTCGATAATTGGGTGAACCAATCCAAGGCAGGGCCTGTGAATGTGGTTATAAATTTCCTTAGCAATGACGCATCATTGTCCTAAATTCCAAAGCATTGGCTCAGGAATCTGGTCACATGCTCTTGGGCATCCTCCTCACCCTTTAAGATTGCCAACTGAGGCAACTTAAAGTGTTTGGGGTAAGGGGGTGTAGGCACTGATGGATGCACAAGATGATTGCGGAGTTGGAGTAACGTGGGCTTTTGGGGCCCAGAAGCTTTGGTTTCCACAGACTCCAAACACTCTAGAAGCTCTTTGTATGCATCGAAATATTTAATATCTTCCTTTTTAGTTTACTCCCGTTGTGGGTTGTGGGAGACTTGAGGCCTATGGAGGGGTGGCCGGATAGTAGCCCCTCTACCTTGATAGGGAATTTTGGCCCGCTCCTCTTCTTGTTCATACTCCTCATAGGATTCTCAAGGAGTTTCTAGGCAAGACCTATGACCATGGGTGGGTCCCCACAGAGGGAGCCCATCGTTGTTCTGGGGAGTGGCCTCCCATTCAGGTCTAGGAGGTCTGGGAAGCAGCACTTGGTAGGGTCGTGGGGACCTGTCTCATACCAAGGTGTTGCACCTCTCATATGGTTCTACCCTTTGGGTGCGAGGGTTTGGAAGCCTCTCAAGCACCATGTTATGGAGCAACTCATATGTTTGGCGTCGAATGTGCTCTTTGCTAAGGCGGTATAGATGCTCTAGCTGCTGTTGGTCTTGCTTAAGTTGCGTAATCTGCACTTGGTGGGTGGCATGTCTGGCAATTGCTAGGTCAATCTGCTCTACCATCTTGAGTCTAGGGGGCCTAGATGCCTCTCCTACACATTTATCTCGGTCATGGTAATTCGATATCCCTATAGGTCACTTCCCCCTATCGAGGTTGGCGACATTCACTCGAGGCTTTGGCCTTGAAATATGATTTTGGTAAATAGTAGGTGTGGAGGCGCATTGCTCCCATGTTATATATTACTCTTGAGGAAGGTAGGGGTCTCCCTTGTTTTCCCTTTCATAAGTGTGAAAGGGGCAGGCGGAGTTGGCTCGCCCTGCCAGAGGAGCCTTGTGCTCCAGATTTGTCCTATTGTTTTTGACAATGAGAGGGGGCAATGGAGGGATGACATAATCCTGTGGCCTCTCCTCATGGACCTTGTGCTGTTCTAGTGCTTCATCGCACGATGGCTAGTCATATCGAGCTTCTAAGGGAGCTTTCCTATTTATATTGAGTGCCATGTGTAAGGAATCATCTTGAAAGGGCCTATGCTGGATGGGAGTGCCCATCGAAGGGGTGCCCCTATAGTTCCATTCTGAGATGCTATGATGTGGACTCTCTTGTGGGCCTGGCCTCCAAGGCAGAATGACCAAATCCTTGGGACTATAGCGGAGGTGACTTGTACCCCCTTGTACACTCTTCGCAGCTTCTTCCCTTGCTTGGGATTGGCTACGGGTGTACACCATGGTGGTGTTTTCCTATAAGATGCATAGGTTTTTATTTCTTTTTATAATTTTTATGATTTTTATACTACACTAAACAGAAAAGATCACACACGCAAAGCAATGATTATCTCGTTTAAATATTAAAGGTGTGCCTTAAATTTGGTTTAGTGCATTTTGATTTTGTTTTGAAAGCTTTTGTAAAGAACATTTAAATGCAATATGATGGCTCTTATGGCTCCCAAAAATGGTCGCCCCTTCGATATACCATTACCAGGCTGATATACCAACCTCTTTATATACCCGCCCTTACGTGAGGGAAACTATAGGTACATGAGAGTAGATGGTACGTGGAACATAGGCGGTATGGAAGGGGAATCGCCCTGTTTATGACACTTACCATAGAAGACTTATCCTCATGTTTTGGGAATCACCCCAGCTACACTTGGTCATCTTTCATCAGGATTTACGTCTAGAAATAGTAGCGAACGGGGTTTTATGAATGCAAACTTCAAGCCAAGGTGGTGATGAAATCCACCGTTGGTCTTGATCAAGGGCTAGGGTTTTACAACCAGCTCCTTAGTGTTTATGTTGTCATGTGATGTGTGGGGTTCTTTTTATTTTGTATGAAAGGAAATAAACATGCAGCAAAATTTTCCCAAGCACGCACAAAGAAACCAAAAAAATAGAAAAAGAAAAACAGAAAATGACAGGAAAAGTTCAGGAATCTTACCTCTTCTCTGCCCAAATTTGCTGGTTCTGAGTTTCTGTCCTGAAACTGCATAGAAAAAAATTCATCCCAGGGAGGAATGAATTATAGGGATGTATTCGTCATAGGTTGGAGCGGATTCCAATTCGTCCCTGGGTAATACAAATTCCAACTCTGTATCCGCCTTAGGCTGGAACGAACAGCAGTCCAACATCTAAAAACACGGTACCTAAAAGCAAAAACAACCAAGTTTTGATCAGATCTCTAATATTAAAAATATAGGACAAGGTACCACTATGATCGCCACTGAAAGCATGAGGATACGAAAGCGAAAAGGAAAGCAAAGATGTGATGCAAACCGAACCAAACTTAATGCTAAATCCTAGGAATTGAAAGCGCATGAAAGGAGGGAAAGCATGAATGAATCGAAAATTAAACAAGAAGCCAATAAAGAAGACAAACCTTTTTATTTATATGTTTCACAACTCAGTTACAATGTGCATCCTCCCATTCCAAGGGCTAGGAGCGTTTAGGTATGTGTTCTTGTTACATCCAAGGATGCCCTTCCTTATTCCGCATGCCCACATGTAAAATGGGTGGACCAAACATCGCCACTACTTGCATTGATGAGTCTTGACTCCTTACTGCTCCTCCGATGTCCAGAACCTACATTCAAAGGAACAAGAAATAGTCAGTAGCACATGTAGATAAAGTAAAGCATGCAATCCCCAAGCCTACGATAAGCGAATGAGAAAAATGAATTAAACTATGACTAAAATGAATCCAAATGCTCTAAAAATTTGACATGGGCATCAAGACATCCTAAAGAAAATATTGCAAATGGAACAGTCAAGAAATTCCTTGCCGATTTGAATTCGCTCTAGGGCGGGACGAATTCACCTGCAACAAAACGTCGAAAAGGTACCGTCCCAAATGTCTTGTCTAGGAAGCTCCAAATGACCTGCAAACTTGGGGTTAGCTAATTGGGGGTATTTTGGGAAGACCCAGATGGTCGAATTTTCCCAATTTGGCCTCCATCAATGGGAATTTCACAATGCTACCTACAAGTTAGTAAAGGCAAGCGAAGATAGAAACATGATCAAAATTGTTCAAAATGAAATGAAATTTAAATGGCAACCTATCTAAGCAGCATAGAATTTAATGCAAAAATGAAATAAAGCAAACCTGCCATAGATTTCCAATCACTCCGAAGAGGGGCGATTAGGACTGTAGCAGTGCAGGAGGGGGCACCCGGAGGTGGGCCGCCCACCATTTGGGGCCCGATTTTGGCACCAATCCACTTGGGATGGGTCCAAAACCTCTTGTGGGGTATTGTCAGAAAATTGGGTTGGATATCATGGTAAAATTTCGGGTTTGGTTCTGGATTTGTGTTTCCAATAACCAACCTATGACCTCCTCTCCAAAAGATATCAAAGATGTGAAAGACACAACTCAAAAGGATGTAGGTGTGAAAGTAAAATGACAGCACTTCGTTGCTCCAAAATGCTCCTTCTTTGTATATTTTGGGGTGAGGAAACTCACCAATTTATAGACCTGGAGGTCTCTTGAATTGGGCATGCAGAGGCACCACTTGGCAATCATGCCTTCCCAGGGGGAAGGAGACTCCTCCTTGAATAGGGACTTCATGACTGCCCTTGTAACTACTTCTAACGCTCAAAAATGCTCACCCACACTCCCATGCGATGAAGCGTTAAGTGGCAGATATGAGCTGCCATTTGTCAATATTTGACTTTTTTCCCATCAAACCTGCAATTTTCCCCACCCTAGAGTGAATCTAGAATTCATCCCAAGGTGGGAAAAATCCCAGTTTGAATTCGTCCCTGGGTGGAACGGATATTGAGCAAAGTGCCTGAAGGTGACAAATTTATTTTTGACCTTCCAAAACTACTGTGAGAGTGGTTAGGACCACTATTTAACCTCTAGGGGCTACCCTTGGGATTGTGTGTGTTAATGCGATCAGTGTTTGTAGTCACATAATCGAATTTGTGCTATTTTGGTGTCTATAGTAAGGTTCAACACCATTATCCAGGCCCCCATAAGCAAAATTTGTCTGATTGGGTGGGTAGCCTAGAGGAACCACGGAGCCAATGGGAAGGCAAGGTTTCCCTACATCCTGCATGGACTCAAGTGCGGGTGTTGCTACAATGTTTCGCACTATATACTCCCCCAGGCCCGTGTTGGCCATCTCAACGGTGATCTTTGGTGGTTGAGGGAGAGCAAATGGGAGTCCTTCTGGAGTCCACTCCATGTAGTGTGAACTAGGCATCTCGACTTCCATTTTGCTAGGCATCTCTTTAGTAGAGATGGTGGAGACTAGGGGTGGTTCCTCTTATAGGGGTTTCTTTCCCTTGTCCTTCGGTGTGGCCACCATAGGTGGCATTGTTGGTGAAGGACCATAAGAGGAAGATGGACTTGGCTGGGGATGTGATGGGCTAGTCAATGGGGACACCTACGAAATTGGACCCTGTTTAGATGGATTCAACTAAAAATCCAAATGCGTTGATGGAAGGGTCGATTGCGGCATGAATTGCACCATATTGTAGTACTTGAAGGGCTCTAAGTCTATCGGGACTACATGCACCTATCCTTCAAATGTGTACTTTAAGCATTGATGAGCTATAGAAGGGACACACTTCATGTCCCTGATCCAAGGCCGACCCAACAAGATATTATAGGCCATCTCACCTTCTAAGATGTGGCACAATGTATGAATAGTCTTTTGTCCCACTTGGATGGGTAGGATAATTGTGCCCACCGTCGAGCATATTGCATCATTGAATGCTTGAAGAGTATAGGTGGAGGCCACGATGTGAGATGCCGACAACTTTAGATGTTTCAATGCTACTATTGTAATTATATTATTGGACGAGCCAATGTCCACCAACACTCTCTTATATGGAATCCTGTTGACCCGTGCAATGACGTGCAGGGGTGGATCCACCACATCACCAGTCACTAATTTCAATTCATCTTCCCTAAAGGTGATGACTGGTTCTGTACATTGTTTTACATGTCCCACAAAGTTGTTGAAAGATTTTGCTTCATGGGGTTGCATCTTGATGGCTTTTAATATATCCATTAGAGCCTCTCGATGGGGCATTAATTTTTGAATGAGCTCGTATATGGAGAGCCTAGCCGACGTGGTCCTTAGAATTTGTGTAAGTCTAGTTCAAATCATGGCCACTAGTCTAGGAAGGGGAAGTTGTGTAGGGTGTTATTGAGGTTGGGACGTTGATGGAACCTCTCTCATGGCTGCCACGGGGGTAGCTCCCAGGTATCTCTTGTTCCTAGTCACTATGCTTATCATCCCTACATACCCCTGCATGGGGCAATTCTGTTGCACCTCATTGACTTGAAGGGGTTTTTCCTGTGCCTCATGGGCAGGTAAGGGGTCTCTAAATACTCCCATCTATTGGTTTTTTGGCACTACGGGGTTGTCTACCACCAACGTCTTATTGTCAATTAGGTCTTGAACCAAGCCTTTAAACTTCCAACATGCATTAAGGTCATGTCCCTTCCATCTGTGGAACCTACAATACAAGTCTTCTCGGTACCCCTTAGGCTTTGGTGCATTGGGATCTTTGGTTTGAATATCTAGAAGGTTGATCAAGTTTTTCGCTAACAAATGGTCAAACAGGGAGTCTCGAGACTCTATGTAAGGTGTGAATTGTTGCCTAGGGTGACACTGCTGATTCTATTCCTGCCTCTGATTTTCTTTGTCATAATTGTGAGGAGGCACCATCTGATAGTTAGCCTTTTGGGGCTGTGTTGCTTGTGCAGGCTTAGGGACATTTATAGCAACCTGATTGACTGCAGTGGGTTTTTGTTGTGTGGTCCTTGGTTTGGTGTTTTTAGACCATTTTTTCTTCTTAGGCTTGGTAATTTTGCCATCCTATATCTTGATCTCCTCAATTATTTTGGCTTGCACCAGAGCTTCCTCAAGAGTGGCATATTACTGCAACTACAATAGCATGAAGATCGATCTCAAACAACTCTTTGAGAACATTTGGGTCAGGTCGGACATGGGAGGGAGGTAGGGCAACTTTGAAAGCAACGTCCTCCACCGGTTCCCATATGCCGCCATGGTCTCTTCCTCATACTATCTGAGGCTAGCTAGGTCGCTTAGTGACAAATTTTTCTTGGTGTTGAAGATGAAGCATTCGAGGAACGCATCCACTACCTGATCCAAGTTACTGATGCCATGTTTTGGCAACTGAGTGAACCAATCCGAGGTAGGGCCTATGAATGTGGTTATAAATGTTCTAAGCAACAAAGCATCGTTGTCTTGAATGCCAAAGTATTGGCTCAGGAACGTAGTCATGTGCTCTTGAGAATCCTCATCTCCTCTAAAGAGTGCCAACTGGGGAAGTTTAAAGTGTTCAGGGTATGGAGGTGCCGACACTAACGGATGCACATGGTGACTACAAAGTTGGCATAAAGTGGGCTTTTGGGGCCTAGAATTCTTGATCTCCATTGACTCTAACCACTCTAGCAGTGCTTTATATGCATCGGAAGATTTAATCTCTTCCTCCTTAATTAGCTCCCATTGTGGGTTGGGGGGAGCTTGAGGCCTATAGAGGGGTGGCTAGATAGCAGCCCCTCTACCTTGGTAGGGCATTTCGGCCTACTCTTCTTCTTAATCATACTCCTCATAGGCTTCTTGAGGAGTTTTTGGGTGAGACCTATGACCATGGGTGGGTCCCCACAAAGGGCGCCCATCATTGTTCCTGGGAGTGGCATCCCTCTAAGGTCTAGGAGGTCTCGGAGGCAGCACTTGGTAAGGTCACGAGGACTTGTCTCGCACCAAAGGGTTGCACCTATCATACACTTCTACTTTATGCATGTGAGGGGTTGGGACCCTCTCAGGCACAGTGTTATGAAGCAATTTGGCTGTCTGACGTTAAATGCGCTCTTTGTTAAGGTGACACAGATGCTCTAATTGTTGTTGATCTTGCCTGAGCTACGTGATTTGCGCTTGGCGGGTGACATGTCTAGAAAATGCCAAGTCAATTTGTTCCACCGTATCATTTTTAGGAAGCCTAGATGCCTCTCCTACATGTCTATCTTGGTCATGGTGATCTAAGACCCCTATGGGTTGCTTTCCTCTATCAAGGTTAGTGGCATTCATGCGAGGCTCTGGCTTCAATGGGTGATCTTGATACAAAGCAGGTGTAGAGGTGCATCGCTCCCATGCTGTGTACTGCTCTTGAGGAACATGGTGGTCTTCCTTGCACTCCCTTTCATATGTGTGAAGGGTGCAGGGAGAATTGGCTTGCCCTACTTGGAGAGCCCTGTGCTCTAGATTTTGTCTAGTGTTTCTAATAGTAATAAGGGGTAAAGGAGGGATGACAAAATCATGTGGACCCTCCTGATGGACCCTATGTTGCTCTAGCATTTCATCACTAGGCCACTCATAACGAGCGTCTAAGGGAGACCTCCTTTTTATGTCGAGTGTTACATGTAGGTTCTCCCCTTGAAAAGGTCTATGCTGAGTGGGGGTGCCCCTTAAAGAGGTGCCTCTATAGTCCTGTTCTGTAGTGGCATGATGTGGACTATCTTGTGGGTCAGGATGCCAAGGTGGGATGACCAAGTCCTCAGGACTATATCGGAGGTGACTTGTCCCCCTTTGTGCATTCTCTGTAGCGTCTGCCCATGATTGGGCTCGGCTACGAGTGTACACCATGGTGATGCTTTCCTACAAGATGCATAGATTTTTATCTTGTTTTATGATTTTTATGCTACACTAAATAGAAGGGAAACACACACAAAGCAATGATTATCTCGTTTAAATATTAAAAGTGTGCCCTAAATCTGGTTTAGTGTGTTTTGATTTTTGTTTTGAAAGTTTTTGTGAAGAACGTTTAAATGCAATATGATGGCTCTTATGACTCCCAAAAATGGTTGCCCCTTCGATATACCATTTCCAGACTGATATACCAACCTCTCTATATACCCGCCCTTACGTGAGGGAAACTATTGGTATGTGAGAGCATATGGTACATGGAACATAGGCGGTACAGAAAGGGAATCACTATGTTTATGACACCTACCATAGAAGACTTATCCTCATACGCTGGGAATCACCCCCGCTACACTTGGTCAGCTTTCATCAGGATTTACGTCTAGCAACAGTCGCGATCGGGATTATGTATGCAGTATCTCAAGCCAAGGTGGTGATGAAATCCACCGTTGGTCTTGCTCAAGGGTTGGGGTTTTATGACCAACTCCTTGTTGTTTTAAATTACCACGTGGTGTGTGGGGTTCTTTTTAAGTTTCATAAATGAAGGAAACAATCATTCAAACTCTCCTATGCAAGAAAATAACCAGAGAACATAAACAAAAAGCAAAAAAATTGACAGAAGGTGTTTTAAGACCCCTACCTCTTCTTTGCCCAAATCGGATGTCTCTGAATTTCTGCCTTAAAATTGCAGAGAGAGCTATTCATCCTGGGGTGAGACAAATAATAGAACAGTATTTGTTCCAAGGTAGGACGAAGTCCTATTCATCCCTGGGTAAGACAAATTACAACTTTGTAATCGTCATAGACTAAAATGAACAACAGTCCAACGTTTGAAAACTCGGTACCTGTAAGCAAAAACAAGCAAATTTTAATCAGAAAATTAATCTTAAAATCAAGGGACAAAGGTCCCACCGTGATTTCCACTGAAATCATGAGGATACGGAAACAAAAAGGAATATTCTAAGTGCGATGCTTTTAAAACCAAACTTAACGCTAAAAGCCTATGTATTGAAAATGCATAAAAGGAAAGGAAATAGACGAATCAAAACAAGATAAAAGCAATGTGGAATATGGCCCTCTTTATTGATATGCTTTTAAATCTATGTTACAATACGTCTCCTTCCCTTTTAGGGGATAGGAGTGTCAAATATATTTCTTGTCACATCCATGGATAGCAATCCTTCTTTCGCATGCCCACATGTAAGATGGGCGGACCAAAATGTCACCGCCACTTGTGTATATGATTGTTGACTCCTTCATGCTCCTTTGATGTCCAATACCTGCATTCAAGGGAACAAAAAATATCAGTAGCACCTGCAGATAGAATAGGACATGTATTTCCCAAGGCCTACTGTTAGTATATGCATGAAAATATTAAACCGATAACCAAATAATATTAGAATGACCTGAAAATTTTACAAAAGCATGAATATGTTACCAGGAAGCCACTACAAAAGGAACAGTCAAGAAATTCCTTACATATTTGTATTCGCTCAAGGGCGGGATGAATAAACCTGCAACAAATTGTTAAAAAGCACCCTCTTCAATGTCCTATCCAGAAAGCTCCAAATGACCTACAAAGTTGGGGTTAGCTAATTGGGGGTGTTTTGGGATGACCCAAATGGTCATATTTCTCCAATTTGGCCTCTATCACCTAGAATCTGATGGCACTATCTGCATGTTAGTGAAGGCGGGAAATGACAAAAACCTGGTAAAAAATGCTCAGAATAAAGTAAAATTTAAACTACAGCATATTTAGATAATATAGAATAAAATGCAAAAGAAAATTCAGAGAAATATGCCATAGATTTCTATTCACTTTGGGGTGGGGCGTTTAGAACTGCGACAGTTTGGGGGGCGCCCGGGGGCAGGACGCCCACCATTTGGAACTCTGTTTCGGCACCAATCCACTTGGGATGGGTCCAAAACCTCTTATGGGGTTATGTAGGCAAATTTTGTGGAATATTGTGGCCAAATGTTTGGGTTTGGGCTTGGATTTGCGCTTCCAATAGTCACCCAATAACCTCCCTCCAAAAGAGAGATCAAAGATGTGAAAGCACAAATCAAAGGGTATGTGTGTGGATGTAAAATGGCAGCACTTCATTGCTCAAAATGCTACCTCTCTCTATATATTTTTGGTGAGAAGACTCACCAATTTATAGACCTAGGGTCTCTCTATTTGAATGTGCATGCGAGGGTGCCACTGGAGTTGCATGTCCTATTTTGGGGAAAATATTATTCCCTTATTTAGAGTCTCCTTGCATGAGGCTTCCAAAAATCAAAGACATGCATGACTGAAGTCTCTCTCCTTGATTTAAAGTTGTTCCTCGCAATTGCATGGCCTAAAACTGCAGTTAACTGGCGGACCTATCGAGGTTTGATTTTTTTTGCCAGTCAAACCTTGTATTCGCCTCACCCTGGGGTGAATGCTTATATTCGTCCCTGGGTGGGACGAATGCCAGTTTGTATTTGTCCCAGGGTGGGACGAGTAGGGAGAAAGGTGCCAAAAAGGTGCCAAATTGACCTTTCACCTTCCAAACTACTTTTGGGAGTGGTTAGAACCACTGTTTAACCTCTGGGGGCTGCCCTGGGGGCTATGTGTGTTAATGCGATCAGCGCTTGTTGTCACATAATCAGATTGGTGCTATTTTGGTGTCTACAAATATATAGGCATAAGCATGTATGAAAATATGACAAGTATGATATGACACTTGTCATAACATACATACAAAGTACACAAACTTATTTCAACATCCCCCTTAATGTGTACTTTTCTAATACACAATGGATAATATCTAGGCTCATGCTCTTTGGATCTAATAATTTGAATAATATGGATAGATCCATGATTCATAACTAGGTCATTTACCTCAGGGTCAGTTTCTTCATCAGTTCTATTACCTATATAGGTCAACTTTTGTCTTAGTGCCTTAGGGTTAGCCTTTGGATCAACCTCTTCATTGGGTTTTTTGCCTTTGTAGGTTAGCATCTAGGTCTATTTCCTTTATAGGTAAATATTTACCCTCCTCATGGTGAAACTAATCTAGAAGAAATCAATATCTATCAAAATTTCACCTTTATACAATAAATTGAGCCATTTGAGAGTGTTGGTCTCTACCAAATAATGTACTCCACATTACAAAAAGAATGATGAGCCATAGAATAGTTTGGAATATAATTTTTGAAAAATATTACATGGACCTTCAAGCAAAATGTTATTCCATTTACAATACTTTTTACATTTTTTCCCTTTTTAAAGGAAAAATGTTCTGAATGTATTCCAGAAAAGCTTGCATCCACAACATATAGTTACTTTTTTTTTCAACCTTATTAGTCCACATATACTTAAAGTAGAAATTTATTCCATTTAAAAAATTTCCCTTAAAAATAATGTTCAACGTATATTTGGAAAAAGCTTGCATTTGCAACATATATCTTCCTTTTTTTTTCAACCTTATCTCTCCACATATGCTTAAATAATTTTTTTTTCTTTTTTAAATAGGTTTTCCTTTTTTTAATTGTACCTCATAATTTGGAAATAACTCATCTTCCAATAATACTAGCGCTCTTGGACCTCATCAATCATGAGCAAAGGCTTCTCCTCTAACTTCCAGGTGTCAATGAGAACCTACTACATACCCTCCAAAATTATGGGATTGTCTACCAAGGGGTGGTACTGGAGGTAGCAGTCAGTGCAACAAGTGAAATGATGGCTTGAATGGCCCTCTCCACATGTCCATGTGGTGTAAATATGTTGGATTTGATACTCAAATGGTTCCCTAGGGGAGATAGCCCATAGTTAAATTTCTTATAGGTGGGAACTTCAAGATAAAAAATTGAATATAGACATAGATTTTACATTAAGGCCTCCAATAAAGTTTAAATTTCTAACCATATGCACCAAATTTTATTTATATTCCATGTGGTTTACAATTGTGCAATGTGGATTTTGTTGGCTAGTGATAGTCCCCCCTTGCTTGGATTGTGAGTATTATATGTCTAAACCACATGCCCCCTATCAATGCATCTCTATCTGATGCAAATATGTAGAGATAATATCATTAGGTAACATTTTCAAACATTTTAAAAAGTTGGATCCCATCGTCACCAAGATGGAGGATTTATGGAAGCTAAAACTACATGTTATGATCAAATAATGACTTAGAACATTGAATACAAACATCAAATATTTTCATCTGGACCAAGTGGAGGAATATGTGACTACCATTTTGGCCTTCCACCAGTTGAAACTACTCACAATCACTCAACCTGGTGCTGCTTCATGCAATGACAATAATTTTTTTACTTGATAATGCCTAGGTCTAACTTGGAATTGTAACCATGGGCTTCAAAAATTTGACCTCGATCTATCCACTCTACAATTCACTCTTGGATTTCGTGCCTATCGAATGTGACTGCTATTGGCAATTTTGGTATTTTGAACAATATGACTCAGTGCAATGGGTGATTCAAATCTCAAACAAGATGATTCTAAAATTGTCTATGGATCATTATCAAGCTCTAAGGGCAGAAATTCACAAGTGGCAAACCCCAATGCACTACGAGCCCTTCTCCATCTAGTGCCTATATTCCAATAAAAGTAAAGAAATATTCAGCCTCCCATTTTCTATCTATATATCAAACATTTGAAGCCTTGAATCATTTTGTAAAGCTCAAATATATGTTAATATTCATTGTCTTGGACCCAGATACATAGATGGAGTTGACGTACCAAGAAAAAAATTGCATGCAGGCCATTTTTGCTCTTCCACCATAAGGAATTTTATAGTCCTTGATCTCCTCAAAATTGTAAGAACTGCATCAAAATAGCTTTGATCTAGTCCACCTATATGAGAAAATATAATATTTTATCAACAATGGAACATTCACCTACGTTAAAAATTATGCATCACTGATGTGGGTGGTAGGGCTTGTTGAAATGATGACAACTGCACATATGTGTAGTTTTCATCATGAGATATGCTATCGTCTCCTATAAAAACAAGTGTGCTTCATCTAGGGGAAATAAAACTCAGGTGAAAATATACAGGTAGCCCCAATTGGGTAGTCTCATGATGGTACAAGAAAAGTAAAAGTAATAGAATTTTTTTTCCATGGCAAAGATAGTTCTTGATCCACCCTTCAAGATTTACACATATTTATAACCCTTTAGTATTCTAAATATGGGAGTGTTTCCTTTAATAAAAAATGTCTAACTTATTTTAACATCTAGGTTGAAGGGGGGGTGAGGGCTATATGGAGAAAACCAGTATCCTTGATTTATATTTCATATTGATGGAATATTTTTGTTTTCCCTTTTGAACCAAAAATGGCCTAGGGAAAGAGGATAATCTCTTCCAACTAAACGTGAAAGAAAAAAATGGGAAAGGGATTCACTATGGTAATGGAGGAGAGGATAATCTCCAAAGAGACAATTTTGTACTCAAGGGATTAAACAAGGCAAAAGAGTCCCTCCCTCAAGGGATTAGACAGACCAAGAGAGTGTCCAGCTCTGATACCAAATGTTAGGATAAAAATGAGATTATATTGTACAAGAAAAAGTACAAATATATAGGCATAAATGTATATGAAAATATGACTTGTCATAACATGCATAAAAATTACACATTAACTTATTTTAACACTTATAAATCATATTGTAAAACCTTATTAGAAAATAATTATCAAAATATTTTATCTCACATTTCTTGGTAACCAATGTAATAAGGAATTGATCTCAATTATTATAGCCTTCCTTTTTTGGTCCTTTTAAATTACAACTAACATATTACTCTTCAATAAATACCAAAAAAATGAAAGAAAATTGCATGAAATCCATCTACGCCAATTGCCTTGTTAGGATGGAAATTCATGTAGCTTATCCATATATATCTTCTTCATCAACCTTACATTTTGTTTGTGTGTCATAATTGATGGAATATTTTGTAAAATCTTATCTTACCCAATATCTAAAAAAATATTATTGAAATAATTAATCGCTTTCTTCCTTATATATTCTTTGTCCTCAATATTTCTTGTATTTGGAGTTCAAATATTATTCCTGTGATGAAAAGAAAAAAATATTTTTACTTTAGCATTAAATGATTTTGTATTTCTATGTCCTTCTTTAATCCATTTCTCCCTAGGTTTTTTAGACCAATATGACTCCTCCTTTTTCATTTTATTATGATTATCAGAAAGTAATTATTTTTCTTTCACATAAGAATCCTAATCCATTCCATTAGTTTCTACTAACTCTTGTAAAATTTTGAGCTTGGATTCAATTTATTTCTTGTCTATAAAACATCTACCTAAATATTTGGTATTTCAAATATTTATTTTCTCCTTTAAATATTTCATCTTTTATACAAGATTTTACATATATGATCCTCCAAATTTTGACTCATCCCACCATAATATAACCATCTGGAAGAAATAATGGTCTTGAAACCACATAAAATAGAAGTGAAATGGATTTCCATGACTATTTTTGGGTAAATCACATGTCAAAAGAATGGGTTTGTGATCTTATCCTGCTTGGAATAAAAATTTGAAGAGATTGTATACTTTTTTTGCAGCTATTTATTGGATAAGAAGAATCTATCCAATATTTTTGCTATAAGATTTTACCTAATACGTCTATTATACCATGTATATTGAAAACTTGAAGGACTAACATCCCAAAGGTTTTTTGAACTAACAAATGAAGAAAAATCTTGCATTGATTTATGCCATCCTAGAATACCACCTATATTTTCTAAAGGATATAGAGCAATATTGAAATCACCCCCATGAATCCATACATCACAATAAATCATAATTGTATTTTAAAAAATATCCTAAGGTCCTTCCAACATATTTCACCAAAAGTAATTATAGTTGGAGAATATACATTTATAATTCCAACTTTGTTGTTTTCCTCTTCTCTATAAAATAGTCCAACAACCCAATTATTTTTTTCTTCTAAGAATTACCCATTACATTTTAATTTATTCCATATTGTTGTAATACCACCTAAATATCTTTTAGAATAAACTACTAGACAAATACTCATCTTCCAAATCTTCTTAAAAGTGTTCTTGCATTCCCCACTACTTAATTTATTTCTTGTATAAAAATAAAATTTGGACTATAACAACCTATTATTTCTTTAATAACTATTTTTGAGGGGTCTTATTCATACCCATGATATTCCATGATATCATTTTCATAACCATCACTTTTATTTTTATTAGTGGGCTTAACCCCATGTCTTGTCAACACCTATGAAATTTTTATTTTTCTTCCCAAATTGATATACCTTTGAATTTATTTTTTCTTTGTTCATCCATTGATGGTCTTCCTCTCCTTTTTATATTCCCACTAACACTCTCATCTTCATAAATATCTTCTATTTTTATGTGTCATTTATAATGACACTTATATTGTAAAGATTTATATTGCTCTAAAGAGTCTAAAATGCAAGGAATATCCTTATTAGCACTTTCTTCTTCATGTTTTCTAAAATACCTTAATCTACATAAATGATTCTTCATTATCATTATTTTCTTATGTTTCCCCAAAAATCCTAAGCTTTATTTGATATCCTTCATCTATATTTCTTTATTGTGTAGCTTTTAAAACCCTAAAGTGGAATGAATACGCTCTACACTACTTTACATTTTATTGTAAGGAGAATATTTATGTTAATTGGGGGAAATCAGGTTGATTTACCTAGATTAATATTCACCCCTTCACCTGATGAACTGATTGTGATCTGGGGTTTTTTTTGAGCTCTGGCGATTTGGCGGGAAACTTTTTGAACAGTCGTCGGCCGAGGCTCTAGGGTTTCTGGTGGGAATATTCTACCAGGGACTCAGGTGGTTTGTTATTGTTTTTCGCTTACGGCTATTTCGTTGCCCAGGGAGGGCCCAATGGGGTCTCCTCCAGGAATTATCGATGGGAAAAAGACCTCTTATGCCGAGATATTAAGATAAAACCCTGCGTCTTCCTCCGATGAAGCTCAGCGGAGTGCTTACCATTCGCTTTCCAAGAATGCGGGCAAGGGTTCTCCTGTGCACAGAGTCAATGGATGTCTCCCGCAATCCGCTTCCAGACTGAAGATTGTCATAGAACCAAAGCTGGTAGAGGATACGATCAACTACCGTGCTTCTCATGACCTGATTTGCAAATTCATGGGTATCCGACCCACCTTGCACTTTCTGCACACCTGGGTGAGACAAAACTGGGAGCCTATCGGTGAGTACTCCTTATGTCCCATAAGCAATGGGTATTTTATTATTAGTTTTTCCTCCTTAGCGGATAGAAACAGAGCATTTTAATTATAAAATAGGAGCCATGGCCCGACAGGGTTATTTGTCCAACCGTGGAGAGCGGGCTTCGATCCTTGCATTGAGCCCATGGTTGTCCCGGTTTGGATCCGGCTGTATGCTCTCCCGATGGAGTTTTGGGGTGAGCAGATTCTTGAATTGATTGGTAACTCTCTAGGTAGATATTTGGGAGTTTCCAAAGATACCATAGAAGGAAACACTGCTATTTTTGCTAGAATTTGTGTAGAACTGGATATTAGCCAGCCGCTACCAGCTGAGATGGAACTGGAGTTAGCAGGACAATCCTGGATACAGTAGTTAGACTATGAAGCCCTACCTTTCTGATGTAGAGTTTGCCATAAGCATGGCCATTTGGCTAGGTTCTGCCCGAATATCTTGAGCACCAAAGTGGATGTTTCACAGGGAATGCCAAATCGCCCCCGAGAGGGTAAGCCCACTTCGGTCAAGGAACCACCCATCATTCCCCATGGTTCTGATGCCCAGAAATATGGCTTTGAATAGTAGAAGAGAAGAAGAAACAAAAAGAGAAATGGCAAGGAGCAAGCTCAACCCAAGCCAACCAACCGGTATGAAATCTTCAAATCTCTTGTGGATCAAGAAGACCAAATTATGGAAGGAGCAGATGGGAACCTTGAGGATAATATCATCCTTTCTCATGCTCCTCCCTCACCAACCCCTATCCTAGAACAGGTGATTGAATCCTCTGAGATTTTGCAGCCAGAAAACCCAGGGGCATTGGTAATCCACTCCCCAGCACAGCCAGTTATTAAGGATGTCACCATGGGAAATGCAGAAAAGATCAGAGAAAGACCAGCTCTAGGGATTACCCAGGTGGAGAAGAGGTCAAAAAATAGTAATTCCCAAGGGGCGGGCAGGAAATCCAATAAGGATCTAATTGCAGTGCAAGGAGATAAGCTAATCAATGGAGGATTGGCGAGAACAATTGATTCTTATTGCTCCCAAGGTTTCCAATGATTATTCAATCTTGGAATGTGAGGGGTTTAAACAGTAGAACCCATCAATCTGTTGTTCAAAGACTTTTAGAGAGAAGTAAAACAGACTTTCTACTCATTCAGGAGACAAAAATGTCTTTAGACCTTATGAGTAAAACTGTCAGTCGAATTTGGAGGGGTGCTGGACATATGGCTGTGGCTGCTCTAGGTGCCTCGGGAGGGATTGCTACTCTTTGGAATCCTTTGGTGTGGATAGCAATATAACATATAGCTTGGAGGGGTGTCCTCACATCTCTTTTTAGGAACATTGTTATAGCTGAACAAGTCTTAATTACAAACTTCTATGGGGCTCAGAACATCGATGGTCAGCGGCTTCAATGGAAAGCTGTTCAAAACATGAGGTCCTCCCGGGAAGACTTTGATTGGATTATTGCTGGGGACTTCAATGCCAAATTATCTGCCAGGGATCAGGAAGGTGGTATCCCAGTTTTGGATACAGGGGACCGGCTTTTAATTGCCCAAGTCCAGGCCTTTAACCTTGTTGATATCAAAGGCCCTGGTACGAACTTTACCTGGACTAATAAGAGAAGAGAGCCATACAATAGGAGGGTTAAGCTTGACCGGTTTCTGGTCTCGGAGGAATATTTTGTTATATGGAATATCAAATTTCAGATTTTGGAAGGCCCAGTCTCAGATCACTCTCCCATTTTGCTGGAGGGAGGGACTATGTCAGGGCAGTATTACAAACCATTTAAATTTGAAAATTTTTGGTTGCAAAAAGAGGACCTCCGAAGGAAAATTCCACAGTGGTGGGAAGAAGGTCGTCTCCCTTTTGGGACAGCTATGTTCAAATTTCATAAATAGCTTCTTTTTGTTAAGAGTAAACTAAAACAGTGGAGGAATCTGACTTCCAGCTCCAACGGGCTCCCTTGTTGACCAGATGGAATGAGGTGCAAAAACAATTTAGGGAAGGAATCATTTCTGAGCATCTTAAATCCGAGGATGATGCTTTACGCAAAGCGGTTGAGGACATTGATAATCAAGAAGAGATCTACTGGAAACAGAGAGCAAGAAACACATGGTTATTAGAAGGAGACATAAATACAAAATTTTTCCATCGCTCTACCTGTGCTAGAAGACAATTGAATAACATGGAACTCCTTCAAGACGAGAATGGAAACTCTTTTGACACTCTTCCTGGTATGCACTCCCACTCAATGGAGTATTTCTCAAACCTCTTTAAGGAAAGTATGGAGCATGATGTGGAAGCCCAAAATGAAGTCATTGATGGCATTCCCTCTATTATCTCTCATGAAGATAATCAGGCCCTTCTTAAGCCCATTGATCATGATGAACTCAAGAAGGTGGTCTTTGGGATGTGCACTGGAAAATTGCCTGGTCCTGATGGCTTCCCTATTGATTTTTTTCAGGCCTTCTGGGATACCCTGGAGGAGGATGTGCTGGCTATCATTGAGGAGTCCCGAACTAATAAAAGAATGCTCAAGGCTCTAAATCACACCTTTATTACCTTAATTCCAAAAGGAGAGGGGGGGGTTCACATTTCTGATTTCAGACCTATTGCCTTATGCAATGTGATTTACAAAATAATCACTAAAATTATGGTCGAAAGACTAAAACCTCTTCTTCAGAATATAATCTCCTCGGAGCAAGGGGGTTTTGTTGAAGGGAGACAGATCTTGGATGGAGTGATCTTGGCTCAGGAGGCTATCCATACAATGCACAATTCAGGTAACAAAGGAATGTTCATCAAACTGGATATGTCTAAGGCTTATGACAGGGTAGAGTGGGGCTTTTTGGTCAAGATGTTGGCAGCCTTTGGTTTTTCTCAGGACTGGATTGCCTGGGTCATGAGATGTATCTCTACGCCTTCATACTCTGTTTTAATTAAGGGGTTTCCCTCGCCACCTTTTGGAGCCTCTCGGGGTCTTCGCCAAGGAGACCCTTGCTCTCCTTATCTCTTTCTCATCTTGGCTGAAGGATTATGCAGACTCCTCCTGAGAAGAAGACTTCAAGGACAGATAACAGGAATTAAAATCGGGGCTGAAGTTTTGACTCATTTATAGTTTGTGGATGATACTGGATTGGTGGGAGTGGCCAGCCTCAGGGAAGCAAGAGGAATCAGAGATTCTCTAAACGTCTACCTCCGGGCCTCTAATCAAGTCATCAATGAAACAAAATCCAAAGTTGTCTTCTTTAATCTTGATCAAAGGTCACAAGACAGAGTTATTGAGATCCTGGGATTCACTAGGACCTCTCTTCCTGTTGTTTACCTGGGGGTTCCTCTGCATTTCAAAAAATTGAAAGCTAATTTTTGGAAGGACCTTTTGGATGGCATCAAAGAGAGAATGAATCACTGGTCTCATAGTTTGGAGAGTGGGAAGCTGCAAGGTAATCTTGTCATGATATCGTGACACGTTTGGCACTTAAGCGGTTGGGAGGAAAATTGTCGCGATATCGCAACCTGTAGCACCGTCGCGGCCTCAAGCTGGAAGTTGTCGCGATATCGTGACAGGTTGAGCCTTTGCGGCCTTTGGCGGGTTTCAGTCGCAATATCGCGACATGTCGCGCTATCGCGGCCCTTGTTGAGATTATGTCATGATTTCGTGCCTCTTTTGAAGATGAAGAGCAAAGTTGATAATTCATCGCGATATCACGACAGTTTGGAGACTTGGAAGCTGCAAGGTAATTTTGTCACGATATCATGACACGTTTGGCACTTAAGCGCTTGGGAGGAAAATTGTCGCGATATCGCGACCCTTTCATGGCCTAAGAGTCGTTTAGAAACTTCGTCGCGATTTCGCGATGCCTTTGCTGGTTGGATGATGTGGAGATAGTCTGTTGCGATTCTGTGAACTTTTTGGCGCTTTTATGCTCTTTGGAGTTGTAGTCACGATTTCGCAACGCCTTTGCTATTAGGCTGCTGGAAGGTGCTGTCGTTGCGATTTCACGACTCTTTTTGCATGCGACTGCCGAGGGCCCTTCTTGTCGCGATATCGCGACATGTCACGATTTCGTGACATGTCGCGATTTTGATGACATGTCACGATTTCGTGACTGTTGGCGCCGACGTGGTCGAGACGGGGGTGATTGCCGCGATTTCGTGACATGTTGTGATTTTGCGACATGTCACGATTTTGCGACATGGCGCCTTTTCGCGCCCTGTTGTCTTCTTTGCCTTGTGGTTGTTAGTGCTGCCTTTGTGCTTTGCACTTGTTGTGTTGCTCTTTGCTCTGGGTCGGGATGTGTTCTCTCCCGTTTGTATTTGTTCTTTGTATTAATACAAGTTTTTCATTTTTTTTCAAAAAAAAATATTCACCCCTTCACCTCATTTACTTAAAAAATTTATTTCATAATCCTCCTTTGCACCTTAACTCCTATATTTGAACTTATGCATTGTAATTCTTCATACCTCATGCCATTATTTTATTCTAATGGTTTATTCAAGTGAAATATAATGGAATTTACCATCTAATTATTAAGAGGGATTTTTATTACTACTTTCATAGAAGTGGAAAATTCTTTGTTTGACCTAGCTTGTCCTATGATATGATCTTCTTGTTTCATATTTAAGTCACCCTCATGCCAAAAAAAATCCATCTCTTAATACATAATTTTCACTTTGTAGTCTCTTACCATGTGTTTAGTTTCATGTTATTTTCAACATTAGAATGTAATGTTTTCATAATCCACTTATTAATCAGGATAGGTGTCTTCAGTGGATAGAGATCCATTATCCAGAGCAGTGGGGGTAATAGTTCTTCTAGAATATCACTAGCCAGAGAAAAGGAGAAAGAAGTTCTCCTATGAATAGAGATCCACAAACTTAATTAGGGGATTGGTGTCTCATTTGGATAGAGGTCCATAAAAATTGTAGGGAAAGGATTCCTAAGAGAATTTATTTGAGAAAAAATTATAAGAAATATTTTCTACGTGGAGTAGCCCACATTGGGTGAACCATGTTAAATCATGTCTCTCATGTGTGTGATGATTTGTGTGATGTTTATTGCTTTAATATTTATGGTGTTATCATTTGGGTTAAAAAGTAAAAAGTTATATCTTATATTGTTCATCCCCCTCTAAGTATAAGCACATGTTCTTTAATTGGTATCAGAGTAGGTATCTCTGTGAAAAAAATAACATCTTGGAGGAGGATCCATAAGAAACACACATGACTTCATAAAATGAAGAAGAGACCATGTTTGATATAAAATAGGAATTATTTACTACTCTCAAGAATTTAGAAAGGATTAGAGAAAAGAAATCAAGCCTGAAGGAACAATTTCAAGAGGATAAAGAAGCAAAGATGGAACTTCTACAAAGTATCACATAACTTAAGATAAAGGTAGAAGAAGAAATGAAGATTGAGCAAGATATGATAGATCTATTAAGAGCAAGAGAAGCAAAATGTGAAATATTGGAAGAAAAAATTATTTATCTAAGGAATTAAGTTGAAAGGACTAAAGTACTACAAGATATAGTGTATGGGAAACAGAAAGAAGATTCAAGTCTTCAAAAAGGAGAAACTTCAAAAAAATATAGGCAAGCAAAGGATACTTCAAAGGAAAAAAACATTAGAAAGGAAGAAAGCAAAGAAGAACCTTGGATGAGAGTTAATAACAAAAGGAGAAGCACTCAACCACAATCTCAAAGGCATCCAAAAAGGTTACATAATTTCTTCCATGGTCATTGTTTTTCTTGTAACAAATATGGTCATAGAGTTGTACATTATATTGGTCACGCAAGAAACAATGTCAATAGAAATTTCAATTCTTTTGCACCTCTTATGGATAATTATATAATATGTTACAAATAAAATAATTTTGGGCACAAGGCTAAATTGTGTAAAATGATATTTCCTAAATCTATTAAAAAAAAACCAATTTCAACAACTAGGAAAGAGGAAAAGGGAATTGTAAAGACTAGATTAATGTTAGTTAAAATAGCTCTTCATACCCAGGATAAAGAAGAAAAATGGTATCTTGATAGTGGTTGCTCTAAACACATGACAGGAGACAAAAAAATCATTGTACTAAAAGAAAGTAGTAGAGGATCAATAAGTTTTGGTGATAATGGATCAGCAAAGATTGGTGGAAGAGGAACTTTGAGCTTAGATAATGGAAAAACAAGACAAAAAATGTATTGTATTTCAAAGGGTTAATACATAATATGCTATGTGTAAGTCAAATTTTTGATGAAGGTCATATGGTTACATTTCACCCATATAGATGTGAGATAATATAAATAGAAACTAGAAAAGTCATTGCAAATGCAAGAAGAAATCCAAACAATTTATACATGTTTAGTGAGATCAAAGGGTAAAAGTTATTTTTATCACAAGAAGATGAGATTTGGTTGTGGTATAGGATATTGGGTCATTTGAATTTTGAAAACATAGTCAAAATAAGCAATAAGAAAGTTGTAAGAGATTTACCCAAGCTAAAGAGGCCACAAAACACAATCTTTGCACCTTGTCACATGGAAAGCAAACTAGAACAAGATTTAAGTCAAAAGGATATATATCATCTAATACATTAATTCTAATACATACTTATCTATGTGGTCCTACCAGAACACAGAGTATTCAGGTTGAGAGTTACTTTACACTAGAATGGTCTAGGTGGCCTTCCTAAAAGAGAAGTCAGATGCATTTAAAATATTTAAATCATTTAAGGAACTGGTTGATAATGAAACCGATAAGAGGATTAAGTGTTTAATATATAATAGAGGAGGAGAATTTACCTCAAATGAATTTGTAGATTTTTGTGAGCAACATGGAATCAAGAGAGAATACTCAACTGCAAGAGCTCCTCAACACAATGGAGTAGTTGAAAAAAAATAGAACCATTGAGAATATGGCTAGAGCTATGCTAAATGAGTCTAAAATTTTAGATGGATTTTGGAGGGAAGCAGTCAACACAGTAGTATATATAATCACTAGGGATAAAATGATGGTAAACCATCACAAGACTCCTTATGAGCTTTGGAAAGGAAGACCAACCACTATAAAACACTTCAAAAATTTTGGAAGCAAGTGTTACATAAGATGAGAAGATCAAAACTTAGGCAAGTTTGATCCAAGATGTGATGAGGGAATTTTTCTTGATTATTCCACTAAGAGTAAATCTTATAGATGCTTCAACAAGAGAACACACACTATTATGGAAAGTATAAATATAACAATTGGTGAGAAGATAAATTCAAGAGAACCAATTCAACAAATTGTGTATAAGGAAGATGGGAGTTTTCAAGAAGAGTTTCGTGAGGAAGAAGATGAAGAAGAAGAAACACAAAGACTTCTTCCTAAAACTCCATCCAGGTATGTACAAAAGCGTCATCTAAAATATCTAATCATTGGGAATCCAGATGAAATACAAATAAGGAGAAGGATAATAACACCATCGCAACAAGCAAATTTTTCTTTGCTATCTAAGATTGATCCAAAGAATTTCAATCAGTAAAGTGAAGATGACTTCTAGATTAAGGAAATTGATGAGGAATTAGATCAGATAGAGAAAAGCAAGACTTGAGAACTTGTTCCATGACCAAAGGACAAGAATGTGATCGAAACAAATGGGTATTCATAAAAAAGTTAAATGAATATGGACATGTAGTAAGGAATAAAGCAATGTTAGTGTGCAAAGGTTATGCATAGGTAGATGGAATTGAATTTTATGAGACATTTGCTCTAGTTACACAACTTAAAGCCATAAGAATATTTTTAGCCTTCTAAAGTTTTAAAAACTTCAAGGTATATCAGATGGATGTTAAGTCAACATTTCTAAATGGTGTTCTAGAAGAAGAAGTTTATATTGAACAACCAAAGGGATTCATATTAAAAGGAAAACCAAATCATGTATGTAAATTGAAAAAGGTACTGTATGGTCTAAAGTAGGCTCCTAGAGTATGGTAATCAATATTGGATAAGTATCTTCAGGAATAGGGATTCAGAAAAGGAATAGCAGACAACAACGTATACATAAAATTACAAAGAATTTGCAAAGAACATCATTTCTGAGGGAAATAATTGTGGTTGTTTATGTTGATGACATCTGTTTTGGGGGAAACAATGATAAGATGTGTAAATAATTTGTAAAGAACATGTAGAATGAATTTGATATGTCTATGCTTGGTGAGTTTTCCTTATTTCTTGGACTTCAAATTACATAATCAGAGAAAGGAATATTTCTCTCACAAACCAAATATATAAAATATATGCTAAATAAATTTAGGTTAGAAGATTGCAAACTAGTAAGTACCCCCATGGTCATAGGATGCAAGTTAAGTAAGTATGATGAATCTCCAGAGGTAGATCAAAGATTATACAGATCTATGATTGACAGCCTGTTGTATGTTATAGCTAGAAGACCAAAAATAGTGCAGTTAGTGGGATTAGTGGCAAGGTTTTAGGCAACACCTAAGGAAACACATGTGGCAACAGTAAAGAGAATTCTTAGGTATCTAAAAGGGACTATGTATTTTAGGCTCTGGTATCCCAAAAGTGACAGTTTCACACTCACAACATATATAGATGCAGATTGAGCTAGAAATATTGATGACAGAAAGAGCACAAGTGGCGGAGCATTCTTTCTTGGAGACTGTTTAGTCTCTTGGCTAAGTAAAAAGCAGGTTTCAGTATCCTTATCTATAGAATAAGCAGAATATATCGTAGTAGTAGCTAGTTGTACACATGTATTATGGATGAAGTGAACGCTAGAAGACTTCAAGATAAAACATCCATATTATGTGATAATACAAGTGTTATAAGTATCTCAAAGAATCTAGTGATGCACTCCAAGATAAAGCACATTCCTATCAAGTATCATTTTCTAAGAGAACAGGTGACATATAAATAGGTTAGGTTGGAATATGTTACTACAAAGGAAAATATTGTAGATATTTTCACTAAGCCACTTTAAAAGGAGACCTTTGAGTACCTCCGAGGAAAACTGGGAGTAATACTCCCACCCCAAAAATAACCACCTCAAGAGGAGGTGGGGGAGGGGTTAATCTAAGAGACTCATTCTTAGCGTCGAGCCCCAAAGGTGACCCTTTTCTATTTATGTCAAAGGGGGAGAGATTTTAGTAAGGGGGAGAGATTTGGTGTAAGGAGAGAGCATCGAGTTAGGGGGAGTAATTTCCCATGGGGGAGTAGAACAAGAAAAAGGTCAATTTTTTGTAAAAATAATCTGGGTTACCATCAATGACAAAGGGGGAGATTGTTGGACATTTTGAGTAGAAGAGTTGTCATTGATGTCAAGAGTGAGTGGTCATTGATGTAAAGAGTGAGTGGTCATTGATGTCAAGCTTTCAACACCAGTCAATGGCAGTTTCAGTGGGCAGCATCAGTTTTAGGTTCTCCAATCAGTGCAAAAGGATAGTCCATTTTTAATTGATCAATACATGGTTCCAGGAAGTCAGATGTGGTCCAAAGTGCAAAGAAGAAGACCAAGTGAATAATATTATAATATTTCTTTATAATATTAAATAGGGAAGTTTAAATTAATTATAAATTAGTTAATATAATTTTTATTATAAATTAATTTATTAATTAATTTACTTAACTTATAAATTATTTAAACTAGTTATTAATTAATAATAATATTTATTTTTTTGGTAGATAAGATACTATAGCATTAATACCGGGTTTTACAGGTTGACCCAAAACCTTTTACAAAAATCATTACAATTAATTTTAATATTAATTATAAGTTAATTTATGTTAATTTTAAATAACCCTAAGGTGGGTTATTAAATCAAATTTTGAATTTCGAATTCGAATTTGAGCACCAATGTGGGGAGTAAAATAATTATGTGTATAAAAGGGGGACTTCTCCACCTTAGCCAAGAAATAATATGCCTTAGATATTAATCTCCATGCTATGCAAAAACGTGTGAATTGTGTTATACGATCAAAGAGGATTTTATTTTTTTTAAAAGTGTCAAGAGGGGGCAGAGTTTTTTATTCACCAAGGTTGGTTCCTTGGTCACAAAGCGCTGGTAGCACAGTTGGCAACTACAATGGAAACAAAGCATAGGGCATCGAGTGGCGGAGGTTTGAATCCATGACAGTGTGTTTTATTTTTTTTTGGAATTGACGCTAGACAAAGTTTTAAAAAGGAGGCTTTCCTTCATTCACCTGGGTACCTATAGCCCATGCAGTGGATACCAAAGCGCTAAGGCACTTGGAAATTGGGGAGATGGTGGTTTGAAACTCATGAAAACTCTTTTGGGATAAAGGAAAAAGGTATGCTATTTGCTGTTGATGCCAAAATTTCAAAGGAATTAAGTTGAGCTATTAAAGTTTAATTTGTGCATAGTTTATTTGGTTTATAAGGTTTTAAGGGGAGTTATAAGGTTGATGCAAAATAATTTTGGTGATATTTGCTTTAGTGTTTGAAAAGGGTAATAAGGTGTTTAAGGAAGATTGTTTGAGATTTTGTGGTGTTGGTATTATTTTAGGTTGGATATTAGAACGTGTATCTAAATAATTATTTTCATGTATGATTTGATGGATGCTAATTTCAAGAAGGAGCAATAAGGTGTATTTGAACTTTGATTATTTTTGTGTATAAGGAATATTTTGAGAAAGTGTTAGAGTGATATTTTGTCATCTAACCATTGAAATTAGAAATAAAGAAATTGTTATTGAGACATGTTTTCTAAGGGCACTTCTACATCAAACAAAAGGTATGGGCACATCTTCCTAGTGAGCGATTGTTGAATATTATGAATGCAAAGTTGGAGTGAAAAGAATTGTTTGGTAAGCATTGTTGAGTGTATTTTGAATTAATACTTCAAGGTTTTATAGAATAGAGGTTAAGGAGAGTAACCTTATTTTATAAGCATTATTGTTGAAGTGATTAGTTGAGTGAACTTGAACTAGGGTTTGCAAAGATCATGAGTATCATTGTTATGTGAGATTGATTGATAAGCATTGTTGGAAACATTTGAGTGAGTGTTCATATGCTTGGACTAGGGTTTGTAAGTAAGGATTAATTCATTGAGTAGAGTTGGTTGAGCCTAGTCAAGAGGAAGTGTTGAAGTGATAGTTCAAGTTTTTGTGAAACAAATTGTTCTATATTCTTAAATTGATTTGAGAAAGAGGTTGAGTGTTGATAAATGTGAAACATATTGAGTCTCTAACAATTCTCTATATGTTTCTATGATAAAAGAGAAATTGAAAGTGATTTATAGTTTATGAATATGAAGCATATTGAGTCTCTAAAAATTCTCTATATGTTTCTATGAGATTGGACAAGTTCTAGTGAGGACTTGTTAAGCATATTTGGACAAGTTCTAGTGAGGACTTGTTGAGTAGATTTGAGGTAAGTATTAGAGAAGACTTGTAGACAAATTGGTGTAAGATTTTGTGGAAGCTTACAATACAAATTTGAGGACATGTTTGAGGATATATTTGACGATAGATTTTGGTGCAGATTTAAGGATAGGTTTGTTCCAGACCAGAGACAGATATTGAGCAGATTTATCCTAGACCGAAGGACTGTGTTTAGTTCAGATTTGAGATAGAGCTTTGGAGGTGATAAAGTATAGAGGAGGATGATAGTCTCTAGTGGATAGACATCCATTAGCCAGGGCAGTGAGGACAAGTGTCTTCAGTGGATATATATCCATTATCCAAAGAAGTGGGGGTAACAGTTCTTCTAGAAGATCACCAACCAAAGCAGAGGAGAAAGGAGTTCTCCTATGGATAGAGATCCATGAACTTGATTAGGGGATTGGTTTCTCCTTTGGACAAAGGTCCATAAACATTTTAGGAAAATAATTCCTAAGAGAATTTATTTGAGAAAAAATTATAAGGAATATTTTCTCTATGGAGTAGCCCACATTGGGTGAACCACGTTAAATCATGTCTCTCCTGTGTGTAATGCTTTGTGTGATATTTAATGCTTTAATATTGCTGATATTATCATTTGGATTAAAAAGAAAAAAAGTTATATTTTATTATGTCCACCCCCCCTCTCAGTATGAGCACATGTTTTTCAAGATATTTGTTTCGTAAATATTCAATATATCATGAACTTACTTGCTCATAATATCTTAGAAATTCATATTATTTTGTGGACCTCTTCTTAAATGTCTCACATGTAGTTATTTTGGATGTCCTCCTTATAGATAATTTCACATGTTGTTCAAGATATTTGTTTCATAAATATTCAATATATCATGAACTTCCTTGCTCATAATATCTTAGAAATTCATCTTATTTTGTGGACCTCTTCTTAAATGTCTCACATGTAGTTATTTTGGATGTCCTCCTTGTAGTGACAGTGATTATGATCTAAATTTGGAGACTAAATTGGAGATTGAACCACTGCAAAAACTGCTTCGTGCTTCTATGCATCTGAAGAACAAAGCAAAGCAACATGAATCCATGGCCATTGACCCTGACGAAGACACCAAGGATGATCTTAACATTTCACTGCAGGATTATATCATTAAACCAATTTCTAAAAATATTTCTCAACTTATGGATTTGCGCAATACCTTGAGCTTATATTTCTTCAGAAGATCTTTCTCTAAAAAAGGTGTAAATGAGCCTGATGCTAAGCAAAGAAATAATAAGGTCAAGATTGAGGAATCCCCTATCAATGGCAATAATTTTGAAGTGGATTTCTTCATTGCAAGCCTACATGATCTCACAGATAAGCCCGCATCTGATAATTAGTCGTTGTTTGTTGCTATATACTTTCTGTAGGGATTTTCCCTTTATTTTACCTCTCTATGCCTTGTCTGTTTTTTATTCACGGTGGCTGAGGATAGCCTTTAGTATATTTTTGCTTTGGCTCCTTTGATGGTTAAGGTTTACCTCAAGTTTTGTTTTTGTGGCTTTGTTCTATTTCTGGTTTCTTCTGGTTAATGCTCCTACTGCTAGGCTTTGCCTTTTATAATCAGGTTTTGGGTCCCTGTTAAAACCTCGTTTAATCTAATATTTTAACTGATAAAAAAAATCAATGTTTGTACCCTCTTATAATTTTATATTATTATATTCTTCACTTATGTTGACATTCCATTGAAATATATCACTCTTATATATATATATATATCCCATACCTTGAATTTCCTCTATGTTAATGATAATTGTGTACCATATCACTTCAAAAAATAAGAATAATCACTTACCTATAATTTTTTAGAGTATCAAAAGTTTTAATGAATAATTTTAATAAAATATTAAATCCACTTTTTGTTAACACCTAGAAATGTACACGAAGTCTATCCATTTATGGGAATTTAAAAGGGTTTGTAGAAGGAATTTCCAGAATACCCAATCCAATAACCTCTCTCCAAAGGAGAGAGATATTTGAATGGATAGAAAAATATGAAAAGGTATTTTAGTTTTTGAAAGAGAAGTTAAATATGATATCTATACTAAAAGTTTTTATTTTAATGACACATTTTTTGTCATGATAAATATATCTAGTGAGGGGTTAGGAGGGTTTTTAATGAAGGAGAGCCAAGTGGTGGCTTATTAATCCCACAACATAAAGCCTTATGAGTAAATATATATCTGTTGAGTGATAATTTTACCCTATTGCAAAATCATACTCACAGTTAGGATTTTGTTAGAAAACCCTCTCTTGCAAAGAAATTGGAATTTCTCCAAGGTTCTTTTTACTTAAGTGTATTTGTATGATTGTGAAAATGTCTCAAATAAGTTCTAGAATACCTTAGAGGTGCAAGTAATTGTTAACAAGCTGCATGTGTTGGTATTATTCTGATTTACCATACTCTTTAATGTTGATGAAACTTAAAAAGAAAAGAAAATGTGATGTGATTGACCTTAATATGACCATATTGAAAAGGTGATTTAATTAATTTTATCTTGGAGTGTTTTAGGTAGATTTTATCTTCTATTGTTAAGAATATTTTAACAAATTTTGTCTTCTTTGTTAAACTTTTCTTTGAGCATGAAATAAAAGACTAAAATCTATCTTTGAAATGTGAACATTGAATGATGAGTGGATTCATTTTATCTTGCTTGGTGAATGGATTTTATCTTGTATTGTTAAGATTTGGTTTGATAATGAAAGAAAAGCATTACGTGACTAACTTTGAAAATGTAGTAGCCTTTGGAATGTTATATAAATTACCCCCCTTAAGTGAAAATGTAAAATTGATTGGAATTTTAAATTTTCATAAAGTGAAGCTAATTTATTGCCTACAAACAAAAGTGTAAAGCTTAAAAAAATTACTCTCCTTTAAAATGTGAAATCATGTAAAGCTTTGAAATTACAAAATTCCTTTTAAAATGTGAACTTTATGTGAAATTTTAGAATTTTGAATTTCCTTTAAAATAAAAGTGAAATTGCTTAAAATAAGAATCTATTTTTTAATCTTGGAATCCATGTTTTTTGTTGATAACGGGTTTTGAAAGGGACCCAAAACATTCTATACATGTCATAGAGAGGATACTGTGAAGGTTAAAATCACTATGGGGTAGTAAAAAAAGGGGCTAAAATTTATGGCCACACAACAAAAACAATAGAAACATAAGCAGGGAAGTACATATCGATTACTGGCCGCAGGCACAAACATAACAAAACAAAAGAAGCAGGAATCATATAAGGATAACCCAAAAACAAAATGGGACAACTAGATAGAAAAAAGGAGCACCCTAGTACCATATTATCATTCTTGGATGTAGTCTTTGTCCTCAGGATTGTCCTCCATAGTGATGTTGGTTTTTTGCACATGCATCAGGGTGATGATTTTGTTGGCCCTCAGGAGCATTGAAGTGGCCAAAGTGATGATATCCTCCAGGTCATTTATCTGGTCCACATAACCCATTTTATGGACAAACCGAGATACCATAGGGGGCCCCATCGTAGTCCTCTAACTTTTATGGGCAGAGAAGGACTTTTAGCTTTTTTGTTTGTACTTTTGACACAGACCGAGCACCTAGTCAAAGTAACGGATGGGCTTGTAGGAGGTAATCCTCTTGGTTTGCCTACTCTGCTAGGGGTTCCCGTGTCCACCTCGATAACCTAGAGTTATTGAGCAATATCCAATATCACCAAGGATTCTGGAACTAGGTCAGAGTTAATGACTGGCCTATCAGGTTCCATGATGTGTTGGTCAGGGTTCTGGCTAATATTTTCTCTTTTTTTTAATTTTAATTTTTTGTATTTTTATTTTATTTGTAGAAGTTAAAAAAAATTAAAAATAATAGGGTTAGAAAAATTAAGAAAAATAAAACAATTTTTTGAAACTCTAAAATTTCACATAGACCTTGCATACATTAATATCCTGCATCAAACCAACATTAATCTGACCTGTATTCACATAGTCCAACATTCAATGAGGTGCAATATTCTAAGGAAAAATGTGCAATATATTAAAAATAATAGACGAGTCTACCATTAACATGCATAAAAACTCACTAAATTTCTAATATATTGGAAACAAAAATATTTTCAAAAAATCCAATACAAATGCAAAATACCAAATTCTAATGGTATACAATGGTGAAATGGTGCAATTTGGAAACTTGGGAGGAGATATATCTTCTACATTGAATCTGGTTTCCAACATGCATTTTCTGCAAAAAATCTCTGACCTTTTTTCCTGAATTTGAATGGATAGTTAAAATTTTCAATGAATGTTGTTCATTTCATTTCCCCCCTTTCCTTTGATTTCCACACACTTTCTCTTTGTCTTTTTTTTCACGCTATGTCATTCATATGATGACAAGTTTTATCTCTTCATAATCATTATATTTTCCCCTTTGTAATGCTTTTTCTTCTAAAGGAATGCTTGTAATTATGATGTTTTAATCATTTTATTCATATGAAACACCCATTTGGTAATGTTTTAATCCTAGTGCAGCATATGGCATATCCAGCATTAAAGTCTACAATACAAATACCCGTGTGATCTTTGTACGTGTCCAATTTTTCTTCTTTTCATATCAATACTCACAAACTTTGATCATGAGAATGCAAGGAGAATCTTGGCATATTTTATATTCTATAAAACAAATTAGAGCAAATGAATACGTGGGTATGGTAGAATGGGTATCAAAATAGCAAGCGAGAGGCCTTGTAAAGTATGCATGTGAAGTATGTATAGGTAGTAGGTGACACATCATAGCTCTCCATACCTCACTAGACATGAATGGGTGACACATTGTCATCTTCACTCATATTCATCATCCTTGGCATCGTAATTATCCATATGCCATCACTTCAACCATCATAATGAACGTTATTGGTTGTCATGTTGTTCACCCTTATGTGGTGCTAATTTGATAATATGCCTCCCGACCACATTGTTTGTCAATACAAATCATCAGGTTTGACCATGTTATCCATGTTTCCCTTGTGCTTTCTGGTGAACCTATATACTCAATACTTCTCTCACATGCTAGCTCTAACCTCCATGTCATGGCCATCGATGAGGTGTAAAGATAACAATGGACCCGCTTAATTGTAAACTACATTTTCATGTCTTCAACTTTTTAGCCCTTCATTAGTCCACCATCACCCAATGCTTAATTTTGACTTGGAGAGATGCCTTATCCTGCCAACAATGACGTGGATAAGTGTGATGGTTGTGCGTTCCAACTATTGTACCTGTACACACAACAAGAATGTGTTAATTCCTATAATAATAGGGTCTTATCAACTTAATTATCAAAGTAAAATATTCAAAGTTACTTTGTAACTTGAAAATAATCAAGTTAACACTTTATATTAGATGATGCTTACCTAATATTTTCATTACATTCATTTTATTTTATATTTTATATTTTATTATGTTTTTGTTTATATATACATATTTATTTATTTTTTATTTTTTTTATTGATTATCATTTCTTTTGTTTTTATAAATATGGGAATAATACAAAACCATAATCAAAATAAAACTAATTGTTTTTTATATATTTTTTTATTTTCATTTTTAATTTTATTTTGGTTTTATTTAAAATTTAATTTTTCTACTAATGCTACATGGCTTAAAACCTCAAAATTAACCAGAAAATTCAAGCTTAAATTTTAACCAAACATGAAGACATCAACAAGGAAATTAACCACATTGAACATTAAAAAAAGAAGACAAGAAGACACTACCCACAATTAACCTTGGAATCCCTATGGTAAACTTATGGGTAGGTACCTATTAAAATTATCACTCACAACAACCCAAAATTTCCCAAAAAGTAAAAATTTAAGGTGGATCCACAAGTTTGGGATAAGTTGTGCAATGGCTACAACAAATGGTAAATCTGCTAGGAAATGCTCCTGAGCATTTCGGGTGAAGAACCCAATATGAAACCAAGAAAACCAAAGATTAGAAAAATAAGAATTATTTAGCAATATCCAAATAAAATAGGGTTAGAAAATTCAAATGAAAACAAATGAACCATTTGCATTTTCTCAGTGTGTGAATCATGATTCATTTTCCATTCTTGAAACAATCTAGATTCCATAACCTATTTTGCATTTAAGCTATATAGTATCACTCATTAAAATATGCCTCTACATTTCTCCACTGCTATCTAGTCATCTGTAGCCCCGGTGGAGATGACCTTGATCTATTCTAGACCTTTCTCTACCACCATCTAGACATCTATAGCCCCGATAGATATTATCTGAATCACCCAAACATTAAGTTAATTTTGTTTTTACTTTTTTTCTTTTATATTTTTCTTTTCTAGACATTGCTCCACTACCATCCAGAAATTTATAGCCCTGGTGGATATGACCTAAACCTTTGATTGATTTAGCTTTTTTCCTTTTTTTTTTTATTGAACATTGTATTTTTTTGTAAAATTCACCTTCCACTTGGGTTAGATATCATTTAAAACTAAAAGTGTGTTATATTTTTGCCTTAATTTGCAAACCAAAATGACTTTATCCTTCAAAATTTCAAAGAATACACTTTAATATGGAAGTTATATGTGGAGCTTCAATAAAATTTCCAAAATATAAGAATGATTACTAAACAACTTCATTCCACTTTTCCACAATTCTCCTAGATTTCAAACTAGGCCATCCAACCTACATGACAAAGAAGCACTATCAAAAAAGAAACCAGGAGTTAGTAGCTATCACCAAGAATCATCTCAATTGAAGAAACCAACCTAAAGCACTTGAAAATAAACTAAATCCTAACCTAATAAAAATTGACAAGAAAGCAAATAGCAAAAACTTGCAAAACATGGGATTATGCACAAAAGTGCCACACAAAGAAAAGCTAAAAGTGAAATCATGAAAACCCACAAGCTATATACAATAATATACAATATATGTACAAGATGATGTAAAATTTAGGCTATCACTTCCCTGTATCCCAAACATGATTACCACAATTTAAAAGACATCTACCATGATATGCATGCCAGGCTTTATAGAAATCCAACCAAAATAAGATTAGGCCACACAATACAAAAATTCTCATTTTACCTCTCTCACCCCACCAATTTGATTCAATCCCATCACTACCATATTTGAAATTTGATCCATTAAATTCATGAATCCACAAATGGTTTTGAATTATTTTGTATTCTCTATATGGGATGTTTATCACAGTTTCTCTCAACATTGTGTGAGTTCCCATTGTCCATTCCTTGCTCCACATACTATTCTCATTGTTATGATTAAACATGAGTTCATCCAAGCTTGAACCTATTTATGAAAATTTGATTGCCAAACTATCATTCATGCTTTTAGACCAATCATAACTACAAAATATTTTACCAGTATCTAGGATATATAATATGTGAGGATCATTATAATTTTTTATTCTATATTCCATAGTCAATTGTTGATGAATTTAATTTAGCAACTTAAACACATCTAATTTTGTCTTGCTAAAAATGGTAATCTTATTATTAGTGTGAGTAGGCATTAATTCAAATTCTTTGTTAACCACAAATGACATTTCATTATCAACACCATTCTAATCTAGTAGATAATCATGCAAACCTTTACTTCGCAATTGGATGGTTGAATAGAAAGGTTGAGATTCTATCTTTTGTACATTTTCATTTACCAATCGTTGGTGAGTTGTTGTAATTTCTTCCTTTCCCTCATGGTTTTCATCTTCCTCCTCTTGTAGCCCTTCCTCTTCATAGATCACCTATTTTTTAAAGACACAAAAATTAGTCACCAAATTGAAAATACATCCATCCTTTTCAAAATATAAACTTTACCGATCAAGGGATGTGTCAAATAACATATCTTTCTAATTAATGACTCGAGTCATCTTGAATAAAGCAAAATTTTCCTCTATATCATCAACTATATCAAATACAAACCACTCATATTTTGTAGTTTATTCTATCTAAGGTAACATAGGCATTATAGTATTGTTTTTTTTTTTTTTTTTGGAATAATTTGAAAAAACTTGTATTAAAACAAAGATCATTTAAAATTTGGGATGAGACTTTTCCTAGTCATAGTTAGAGAGAACACATGTTTACAACAGTAAAAGAAGATTTGCATTAGAGCCAAATCTCTTAAACCAATACCTAGCTAACAGGGGAGTCGATGAATCTGACATTCAAGTGTGGAGAGACTCCTTCCCCATTGGCCTAAGGCACAATCCTACAAGTTTCAATGCTTGCACAATGTGAGATGTTGCTAGGAGGATCGGTTTGGTCTATTGATGTAACTTGTCGCGATATCACGACACATTTTCCTTCTTCTCCTTTGGCCGCAAAAATGTAACATGTCGCAAAATCGTGACACTTTTCTCTTTTGGCCACGAAAATGCAACATGTCACAATATCGCGACACTTTTTCCTCTTTTGGTCATGACGTTGCAACATGTCGCGATATCACAACACTTTTTCCTCCTTTGGCCATGACGAAGCAACATGTCATGATATCGCGACACTTTTTCTCTGTTGGCCGCAATGATGTAACATGTCACGATATCGCGACACTTTTTCTCTGTTGGCCGCGATGATGCAACATGTCATGATATCGTGACACTTTTTCCTCCATTGGCCATGGAAAAGCAACATGTCGCGATATCGCAACACTTTTTCTCCTTTGGCCATGACGTTGCAACATGTTGCGATATTGTGACACCTTTTCCTCCTTTGGCCGTGACGATGCAACATGTCGCGATATCGCGACACTTTTTTCTTTTGGCCGTGACGATGCAACATATCGC